>JBCAUA010054662.1:0-11512 GCA_038406235.1 Peronia verruculata
ACAATTCAAGAAAAACAAATAACACAGAAATCTATAAAGAACTTGATAGCGATGGTTAAATCTGTCAAATTTTCGAGTCAACTTGACTCTTTGTCAGGGCATCAAAATGTAGAACTAAAGAATCTAAACACAAGCCCATCATTCCTGTTCAAATACATGTACTTAACTGTAACTACTAGTTTAACTTATAAGTCACTCCTGAAATTCGAATGAACTGAAATGGAGATTTACATGTATACTAACAGATCCTGCAACATCTTTATGATACAGATAGCTGTCAACACAGTCTGCAAAAAAAAAAAAAAAAAGAACGACAGTGCATTATTCCTAAGGCTGCTCATTGCTGTTTTAATGACTTAAAATCTGTATCTAAACTGGCAGTTTTATTAACGTTACTCAGATCTATCTATGGACACATAACATTAATTACAATGGTCCTGTGTCCTATTCAAACCTAACCAAATTATTTTCTCTGTATTCCTCCTAGTTCTGACTTTTCAGGAATCTTTTGTCATTCTACTATTTGGGTGGCAGGCAAAAGCAGCACCATGATACTAAAATGTGGAGGATGAAAATGGTACACCTCTGAAAGTTTTCAAGCACAGGTGTGTCATCCCATGTTTATAATTACATGTATATACAGTACATGGGAACTTAATTCTTATTTCAATGGATTTCCATATTATGAAGTATCACAGAATTTTTTAAAATGGTTTTATGAACTCTTTTTATGAACATCAATTTCAACTTAAGTTTCCTGAGTACACTATCAGGTTGCTGTTTGTGTACATGTATTAGTGAAGACTAATTTAAAATTTTCTTATTCCAACCAAAACCTGAGTGTTGTAAATCACCTTTCTACCTAATCACAAATTAACCATACTGCCTAAAACACTTAACATCCCCAAAATAGATCAATTTAAATACATGCACATGTAAAAAGTCATGAAATTTTTGTAGTCTCACATTCATGTAGAATGATGTAGTATAGGTATCTTGTCTATCCATGATAAAAAAATTCTTCGTTGCATATCCTATATCCTTCAATAAACTTTCCAACTACAAAGTATGTTCTTTTAATATACATTCTCCATACAATGTAGTCTCTCAATATACATTCTAGACACACTGAATATTCTTTCAATATAGATTCATCAAAAAAAAAAAACTGCCTACTGAATCGATGTGCATGCATGGATTGGTGGATGTTTGTTGTCATGCCTATCATAAATCTGTGAAATGAGCTGGACACTTGTTAATGCCACTGAAGAACAAAAAAATTACAAAATGATCTCAAGTGACAATGATCAGTTTTTTGTCCAGCAATAAAGTGATGATGGAACAAGAACTTCGTAGTTTTACTAGAATGTCTAATCCACTGAGCCTCATAAATTCATTTGATTGTCTAAAATTTACCATAATACATATGGCATTATCTATTTCCTCGGATTCATCTATATGTATTTTTTTTCAGGTCTTGAGCCCAGAACTCTTTCTAGATCTTGTTTAAAGTTGTTTGCACCATGTTACATCTACAGCTACACCTCACTCTGGACTAAAACTGCGTATTCCTATTCCAGTTGTCAAAATGCTATTTCATAATTTCATTATCACAATCACACATCCAAAAAAATAGCCCTTGAATTGTAAAAAAAAAAAAAAATCACAAGATGGCTTTCAGTTTAAAACCTGGCTTCTTGTTTTTGTTTAAATCTCAACAACTACCAAAAGTTTACTGTCACTGAGATTTTGTCATTCTCAAGCAGGGCTCGGTTTCTACATTGCATTTCATTGCCCCTACTGTACAAGTTGAATCTGCTTGGTTCAGTCCCTAACTTTCTGTTAAAATTTTGATTCCAGTGTGACAGCTTAAATTAGCCTAATTAAATTGAAGCAGTGAAATATATATATGATGTATATAAATTTTGGGTGAAAAAGTCTTGCTATTACATGTAATGACAAGAAAAATGAGTTACATGAGTTGAATATTTTGAGCAGTATCTCTCTTGCTAACAATAATACTGATAGCAACCTTGGAAAAACTTGCCATAAGCCTTTGTCCAATATCTATCCCGAAAACTTACATAAACCAGCAAAAAAGCTACTTTTGATAGTGATTAATAATTAGCAACATTTCAATTCCACAACATTCTTCTCCACATGAATGTGCACATATCACAACAATATTCGTACATACGAGGAAATACATGTAAATTATATGAATGATATAATCACATAAATAGGGAATAAATATGTCACAGAAAGCTCCCAAAGATATCGACAAGAAATGAACCATGTACGTATTCTCTGTAATGTCTATAATACTTAATAACACACAAAAAAAAAAGGCACAATACTGCTAAATAACCTGCTGTGTGTGTTGACCATTACCCTTTCGTACACAACAATAGCTTTAAGCTCTGGTTATATTTTATCTGTCTTGTTAAGACACAATAAAAATAAAAATGAAAAATCAATGCCCTTCCCTTCATAACCACAATCACATATATATATGTGATGAACATACCACTGATATGATCCCACAAATTTAAATCCCACCCTTTCAAAACGTCATTCCTATGATACATGTATTTACCAACTTTGTATGAACTGAGATTTTCTCATTTCAGGAAGAAATTTCGAGAAGAAATTTCTCTTAACAACCAAAAGCACTGGGAGTTTCAACACAAACAGTGATATGTTTTGGTGCTTTAGCCCAACAATTATGCTCAGAAACTTTCACTGGTTATGCATATACATGTATTGTACGAGGAGTGTCCAGAAAGTAATGAGAAAATTGTCATGAATTCCAGAATAATCAATACAGTGGTCTCCACCTAAGAACCCTCCGTCTAAGAGCCTGGTCCGCCAAAGAACCCGCCTCTGCTACGAAACGGAATTTTTCCCCTATATTTTACCCCTCTAAGAACCTGCTCTGGGCACTCCCAAATTTTAAAAAAAAAAATCCATCTGAGAGCCCGGTGTTGGACCAAGATACCCAAGTACTTATGGTATAATTCCACATCATACTGTCCACTTGAGAGAAACGCACAGTGTTAGATGTGCAGTAAAGTGGGGACAGGGGTGGAGGGAACAGGTAGACACAGGAGTGGAAGTGATGGTTGATGTATGACTGCGTAATCAGGCGCTGTTGACTAACCAGTAACTATCTCTTTGTTTAACAACATGTGGGACAGCATTTGCGATTGGCTTTGTGGATAAGGAGGTGTAAGTTTATCCTTCCGACTAGTCAGCTGTTTTGCTGCTTCAGTCGGTCTGTAAACACTTGAGTCACTAGTGTAATTATCTGCGGGGCAGCATAGCAATATCATGTTTTCAACAATGATACCTTTAAGTAAAAACTCATACGGCATTTAAGCACTGAGCAGTATTGATGTAACTGTACACTAAAAAGATCAGGAATTGTTATATCTAATTATAACGCACACAGGGAAGAAGGCTGTACTTATTCGCATAGATAAATCTTTAACTAACAGTAATGATCAACTAATCATAATAGTGAAGACAATCAGTGATCAGGTGGGTTGCGTAACTTCCACCTAAGAGCCTGCCTTTTTTGTCTCCCGAGGACTGGGTTCTTAGGCGGAGACCACTGTACATGTCTTTTCAAAATCTGTAAACTGCGTGTAACAGGAATTTAAAGCATTTTCTTGATTCCAGATATCAGCACAGGTTTAAACACATTCTATCATTATGTCAAATTAATCATGACAGTCCCACCTGCAGTAACAGTCAAGGCAGAGGTGAGGGGGCATCGTGCGATTTTTACATGCAAAAGGAAAAATTCTACAGAAATCCAACATGAAATTGTTACAATGTGTGGTAAGAAAGCAATAAGCAAAAGTCAGGTACATGATTGTCAATGATGTTCTTTGCTCAAGGCAGGTCACACCAGTCTGGAAGACCAATCTTGCTCTGGGCGTCCACAATCTTCAAAACATGCACAAAATGGTATTCAAGTAGATAAGCCCATTCGACAATATGACGACTGAAAGTTCAAGACATCACTTCTTGAAATTTCAAGGAGCGTTGTTCATGAAATTATCTATGTGGGCTTGGGTTATCGGAAGGTTTTGGCTGGGTGGGTTCCAAAACAGCTGACAGAGGATCATAAGCTGCAGTGAGTTAATGTTTCACATAACCTTCTGAATCCGTACAGACGAAATGGTGGTGGAGGTGAGAATCCTTTAGCTAAAATGAAAGCTGGCGAGGGCTTCTGTGGAAATCGTGATGGATTTCTTGAATATTTAATTACTGGTGGTGAGTCATGGGAGCATTGTGGAACACCAGAAACAAAACAGGATTCCATGATGTGGGAGCATCCGTCATCTCCACCCACCAAAAAGTTCAAGAGCAAAATTTGGGTGAAAACTACTTATATATATAGCTACTGTGTTCTGGGATGCTAAGAATGTTCTTTTGTTAGACATTTTGTCTCATGGTCAATGCATTAATGCTGCTCAATATTGATTGAAAGAGCTGTGTGCCACAAGAGACCGAAACTCATTCTTCAGAAAGACAACGCACATTCAACAATGCCAAATTGACAAGAGGCTGGCTCCATCACTGTAAATGGGGATTTTACCACACCCACTTCATAGTCCCAACATGGCTTCATCAGACTATCAACAGGTGGGTTTCTGAAACACCATCTTACAGGAAAATAGTCTGATTTTAATGATAAACTCAAAGATGAAATGTGAGACTGAGTCTCCTCGCTTGACGCAAATTTCTTCAGGGAGTTTATCTATTTTCTGGCTCAGCACTGGCAAAAGTGAGTCGATCTCCAGGGAGACTACACTGAAGAGTAGCCAAAGAGCGACAGTGACTCTTGTTTGAGTTTCAGTCAGATCGAAATAAAAATGTTTACCTTATGGTAATTTTTCTTACTACTTTCCGGACAGCCCTCCTATATACATACTGGTCACTGATGTTGTTATCTTGATAAAAATTACCTGCCTGTTCCTTCATCTTCTCTAAGAAATAAATCTGCATGTACTGTATGTAGACATTAAAATTATAGCAAACATCATAAAAACTGCCCACATCATGAGGCATGAAGATGTATTCTCTATGTGCTCTATCACAAAGATAAAATTTTAAGACAGACAATAAAAAGAAACTGAAAGTTATTGAAACTATTATTCTGAGACAATGAAATTGTACAGGTAATAGAACTTATGAGTATAATATGAAAGATGATACATGACGCACTTACAGAATTCTGCTGGTCTGACTCCAAACTCTGAGCAAGAAAAATGAAGAGGGCAGAGGAGAATACATACATGTATGTGGATATGAATGTATATTTTGTTGTAACAAACTTTCAGTCAGTGTCCTAAGAAAATATCCATATATATAAAATCCCCACACAGATTTTTTTGTTTCTACATTTCAAATACAGTACTACAGCCTGATCATGTGTTTTCCCTCAACATTCTTTTCATTGGAGTTAGTTATGCATTAGCTTTTCTTGGCTCTGAACATGTTTACAAAATTCAGCATACATCTATGACACAATTAAGCATAAAAGCACATATCTGTACTTATCATACAAAATACCTAATAGTTCTTGAGACTCAAACTATTAAACCCATCACATTGAAATCTGGCAGGAGAATAGTCCCTGTTTCTGAATAAATAAATATACAAAATTTTCTAGCTTTCCTCCAAGTGTGCAAGAGCCTGAGATGATTGATTCAAAAGTGACAAACCAATGAAAACTATGTGCAGGGACAATAATTTTTTTTCCACACAGCGAACATGAACAAACTTCAAATATTTTGTCCACGCGTTTCATGAATTTTCAGCAAATATTTGAAGTATCTTAGGAACTTTTGAGATTTCTTGAATGAAACTGTCCAGAACATGTCAATAGGCGCCGTCATTTTCTATAATTTAAAAAAATGCAAAATAATATGCCATAGATATCACAATGATATGTACATACTTGCAATGTATTTGAAGTTAGTGTTAACAAAGTTTGAAAATCATTAAACAATATATAACAAATATATATCTGCATGAAAAAAAAAAAAAAACGGTTGGATTTTTCTAAGGCTAGATAAATTTACATGTATAAGTTTGTGCAAGCTGCAACTTTTAAGTAACTTTGATTTATTGAGCTCCATAACTTTTCTGTCCCATCTAGACTAAACAGATGAAATATTCTTGCCACCTAAATTTATGCTCATAATGTGTCCTGCTTGGAAAAATCTTTTAAAGAATTGAGAAAAAGTGAAATAAAAATCAAACAATAAAAAAAAAAAAAAAATGAAACTGGACAATGGAGTTGCTTGATGGTGGCTTAAAAAAAATACTCGACATACATATGCATATAACTTACAAGGTATATAAATCAGAGATTCAAAAGTTCTGAAATGACCAATGGAAGAAGCAGTACATGTAACAGGAAGATTAAGCAAAATTAAACCATATTTTGAAGGCATATCAAACAGAATAAATTGAATAAGATAAGAGGGGTTAAAAGGGAAAAAAAAAGCGGCAAAAATTAAGGAATAAAAAAAAAGAAATATATGTGTAATAAATTAACTCTTGGAAACCACATACAAATAAATTCCTCTCAAAACAGAAAAAAAGGTGTCAGAATGAGAGGAAAAAAAGTTAAGAAAGCAACAAAGAAAGAAAATATAAGGCCATGGCACAAAAAGACAATCAGTTCCTTGTGTTCTACAGATCATTCATTGAAAGTTTTTCTAGCTGTATTGATGATACAACAATCGTAATCAAATGACAACAAATAGTAAATAACATCAATGACCTTGCTTAAAAAATTAAAAACTTCACTGCATGCAAATGTATATGGTGTGATCACACTCGGCCCACTACCAACCCTCTTTTCTATCCCTTTGATCCAAATGCTCTGACTGATCAGCAATTCACATCAATCAGCAGAATCTTTGATAGACACAACAGGTTGATGACTGGCAGATGAGGCTAAAGTGATAACCTAAATCAGACATATAATTTACTTCTTCATTTACAGTTAGTAAAACAATAGCAGTCAATGCCTCTGATTGCCTGTGGGAAAGTACCGGTACAGGACTTAGAAGGGGCTGGTTGGCTGGACCGAGAGTGAGTGGAGAAAGCAGTGGATAAAGCAGGGTATAACTAATGCTTAAAACAGGGCTGGCAGTGAATTGGTTAAATTGAATATATTTACTATTACCAGTGTTCTTTTCAAGCACAAAGAATCATGCAAAATAATACATATTATTATGTTTTGCTTAGGGTACACAAGTACATGTGCAGGTAGGAATGCTAACACTTCAATGTGTAATTTCATGACTAACTCACTGCACATATAATATGCATATGAAGATGATGATGACACTCTTATTGCACTGAAAACTATGTGGTATGTACGTGATCAAGTGTACACATCTATTGATCAAAGTATATCATTAAAAAAAAAAAAAAAAGAGCAATCGAACAATATTTTGTTTAAAAGATTTCAGTCTCTTCCTAGAAGTTCAGTGCAAAACATCCTTTCAATAATGTAGATTGAGAACATTTTCCTGAAAGCATATTATTCAAGAAATTCAACACTGGTTTTGAGATGTCCACATCTATTGATCAAAATGCAGTTTTTATGAGTATGACAGGATGCACCGGGATTGTCTTTTAAAACCATGAAAAGTTATAAAAATTGAATGGGTAGAAAAATCATGATTAAATATACTGGAACGGAAAAAAGTTTTCTGTCACAAATTCAGACTATTATATTACTAGATGTAACCTCTTTTTATTCTTTTTTTTTATGTGTGTATGAGTGTGGTATCCTGAAATAACAATCACGTAACTTGTAACATATTAAAACTGTAGACTATATCCCATTCATCGTCAATATAGTGCGATATTTGTGATTTATTCAGAATTTTATCTTCTGAGGCAGTAATCTTTTCATTTTTGGCATCATAATCATTTAAAATATGCACACATAATACAATCTCTTTTTTACATGTATTCATAGCAGAAAAATGAAAAAAAAATAATAACTCGAAGAAATAATACATCCCTCAAATATCCCAAGATACTGATTTGTCTCAGGCACTTAAAATAAATGGATTGACAGAGTCCAAACAAATTATCAGTTGTTATCAGTGCTGTTGTCTTGTCTGGGGTATTAAATAGAAGATAAAAGCTTGCAAAATTACTCTTTTTCACATCATTTTATGACAGCTGCCTCGATTGTTTTGGTGTCATTTCTAATGTATATTGGAAATATATATATTATATAATAATGGAACTCATATAATTAGATATATATAAATACGATAAATACTGAAAAAAGAACCCATTTGTAGACAGATTTGCTAAATGATGATTAAGACCCTGAAATAATAACAGAAAAAAAAAAGTGTCAAAGTTTACTCTGACATTTACCCTCAATTGGTCTCTAATAAATCATTTAATAAAATCAGGTTATTGATTGTATGCCTCATTCCCATGTGCTTTTTCACCCTCATAAATGAAAATAGGAGAGGCATTTCTGCACACAGACTTTATTTCACACTTCCTGACACTTCACGTACCAACGTTACCGTACATAATATTTTTTAAAAAAAGCCAATATAAGATCTATTCCTGAAATTTGAAGCACTGGTCATACCCACAGTTTCATACCATTCCCACAGATTGGTCTTACCAAGTCCCACGTGGACCAGCTGGATATGATATTCAATAAACTCCAACTGTGACATTGTATAACATTTGCATTCATTTAAATTTATTGACAAGCTTTAAAAAAATTCTGTCACCTCAGTATTAGTAATGATAATTTCAGTCACTGTTTCACACTTCCGTCAGTTTCACTTTACAATATTCTTTTTCTCTTGGAGGTATACTCTTTACATAGTTGGACTAACCTATTTCTACCAGTCCTATTGACTTCAAATTTGTCATTGGTGTGCATATGCTTAAAAAGATTTGGTAATTTTAAAATAAATTTTTTTAAAAAATTGGCACATTTATGACTGAAAGTGTGAGGTGAGCTCGAGCCATCTTCGAGCATCCAAATAAAGGTAAATAATTGGAATTTTCAAGCAATTATTTTGTATGATAACAAAACGGGTTTAACTGCTATAGAGTGTTTGGATCAGCCAAAACAACATTTGAAGAGTCTGCCCTTTCCAAGTCAACTATCAACAAAAGGACCACCAAAGCAGACCCTTCCTCTGGAAGACCCACCTCTCTAACTACAAATGAGGTTGTGCTCGATATATCAATGCTTATTAAGAGTACACTCTGAAACATTTATTAAGAAAACGCTTAAAACGAAACTTGAAAAACTAAACTTGAGTTATTAAGAACGAATCCTTGGAAATGCCTTTTTTTTTTTTGCTACGATGTAATTTGTTATGTTTTATACAAAATAAAACTATGACCTGATAAAAAAACAACCCTTACAACAAATGGTCTTCATTTTCCGAATCGCATTTTTACTTTCACATTATGCGTAACCAAGACCAAACTCAGGTACCCGACCAATGTGAACGTGTTAAGTACCAGTACCTGCAATGTAATTACTGTACTGCCCAGCAGTATGACACAAACCCCAACAAAGAAATTGCCCATGAGCATGCCAGGTACCCACAATGTGCAATGCTGCACAATTATGACAATAAATGTGTAGCCTACTACTAGTCTAACTGTTTAAATAACACACGGTTTCCTAGTTTCTATGTCTCAATTTAGCCTCTCCCAATATAACAAAATAGCGATAGAACAAAATGATTCCCATTCACCGCAAGTTTCATTTTAACCGTTTTAGAGTGTACTTTGAGAAGTTGTAAATGTTTCAGCTCTTTAGAAACTGTACAACATGCAAAGTCCCAGCATACATCTAAAATGTATACCTCATACAAGCAGCATCTATGCAACTTTTCACTTTGACAGTGACATAATACAAGAACAAATCTAGATTAGAAAATTATAATTCAATACCTACACATGCTCCTTAATCTTCCATTCATAATATTTAAAACTGTGCACAGCTTGTAGAGATATCTGATAGAAAAAAAAAAAAAAAAATTCTATGGATTTCTAAGCAGAAAATATAAATCCACATTTTGCATGCTTGGAACCTCCCATAAAAATCATGCAGTGATGAGTGATGTGATACATCAATGTCATCATACATGCCAATGATTGGTCTATAACCAGCCTGTAGGTAACACATTTAAACATAACGCACACTATAATAATCCATAAAATGAGATGTGTGACCCCATAAATGGCTCTGAAATATCACGACTGCAATTTGATCTCACCTGTAAAATCAAGTTCAACTGGCAGTAAAAAGAATGTAATAAACTCATTTCTACTTATAAATGAAATTAAATATATATCATTCTAAGGCAGATATTCCAGACTCCCAGCATGGAAGAACACGCTGAAATTATTATCACATATGTGCTGACATGGAACAAGAGGACAGAAGAAATTCACTAATATGGAGTAAGAATTTGTTTCATACATCTATGATCTGTCCTTCATCATCAAGACAGATTAGATGTGCTAGCGTGGCAATGCATGGTTAAAACCTCCCCATTTTGTACATATCCATTCTGTCCTTCTTTAACACCAGCCTTAACAAGGGATGAAAAACTCATGATTTTTTTTAGGCCTGGTAAGCCCCCTGTCTTAGCCTTTGTTTCTTTATACCGAGCCCAGATGTAGGCGATCCCTCCTGATAAGTTCATGGTAATACCAATGTATGTGGCTGCATTGTGAGACACACCTCCAAATGTAAACAGTCCAATAACTGTCTGGGCCAAGGCTTTGAGTCCCCCTACTACACTTGTCGTCAGGGCACTGGTGAGGCTGGTACACAGAAACAGAGAATAATTCAGCAGCATTCCCACACCAATGGACATGAAAAACATACAAATAAAACTTATTTCCTTCACTCGTGGGTAACTGACAACATCCTGCATTTCTCCATTCATAACAGAAGCTATGAACAGTAAAGGCAAAGTGTTGAAGCTGTTCAGCTGAAGGGTTTCTGCAACAGACATGTGGTGTTCTGAGAATTTCTGCACTAACAGTAGGTACAAAGCTTGGGTGAAGTTGCTTCCTATGCCACATACATAGGCTGTCAGATTGAAGCCAAGGTCACCAAAACCTAAAACAAAAAAATAGAAAATGCATTTCACACCATTTTCTCATACAACAGATGGCATAATTTTCAGATCTACCTCACTTCTTCAATCATGTTATAGACATGCATATATGAGCCTTTGCCAGTAGGTGGACACCTAAAATGTTGCACTAGGGTTTTGTTTGAAGTTTAAAATAAATCTTTTTTACATGACTTTTTGTATTCCTATATAATTATCTCCTCCTACACAAAAATGTGTTTGCAGACCTAGAGGTCACACGCTTAGCTGTGAAATTGACATTATGTAACAACAACTTGAAATCTTACGGACATAACTATGATGACACATTTTTAGAAATTAAACAAAGA
>JBCAUA010054673.1:0-11512 GCA_038406235.1 Peronia verruculata
CAGTCTGCGAAGAGACTTGATTAGCGATCAGCAGCGCCGCTCCTCATACACTGTCCCCCCCCCCCCCCTCCTCCGAACACATGGCCCACTTGAACTACTTGAAACCACTGCGCGGGGCATATGCACAGTACATTTATGCAAATCAATTGCCCGATCCCTCTCGCCACAGCCGCGACGCTGTCTCCTTTGTTTTCCTCGTTGGGTGGGAACCACTTGGAGAGAAAAAAAGCTGATTTTTACCTTCAGAGTGGCACTGACGGGTTCGATTTAAAAGAAACTCACGGCAGTGGCTTCGATTTATGCGGGACGCACTTAATGGGCACAAAGAGGAGAAAAAAATCTATTGTTCCGTTTTTATTCGAATTACCAGAAATTCGCATTATCAGAGTTCGGTTTGCGTGGACTCGACTGTAGTTAATATGGATCCTCCGCAACATCCACATTCAGTCCTACCTGCTGTACACAAGCACCCATCCTTTACTTTCACAAGTAATCAGTAGCAGCGACTATGAGTCAAATGTTACATGAAAAAAACATAATACACAATCTAACAATTTGTGGCATCTATTATACCATTCTACCTACTGGGTGCAACATTTAGTCAGTGATCGAAACAATGGATCAAATGTGAGAGAAGCAGTGGTTGATGGTGAGCTGACTGTGGTATTACTAGGTTTTCCCCACATGGAGGACTGATTTTTTAACCTCTCATACTATGGGTAAATAATAATAATAGCAAAGAGTATTTATATAGCACCTATCCCCATACTGTACAGGCTCTAAGCACTTTACAATCTATTATTACCCCGCAGTGAGGTAGTTAACCCTAATCATCTGTGATAACCACGAATGACGTACACAATCTAATCAAGTCCATCATAGAATTGTGCTTGATTTTCCTCTTCATACTGCTTCAAAATTGACAAACTTTGCCCAGATTGATTCCAATATATCTAACACAGTTAAATGAAAGCATGAAAATGCAAAACATAAAAATAACCAAAATAAAATCAAACCTTGAATTTCAGAGAGAAGGTGGAGTTCTTGGTGTCACCATCCAAAGCAATAACCCTGTCATTTGCTTTGCCAAGCTTCACTAGTGCAATTCCATAAGCCAGACGTGTTGCGACCTGTTTTCACAATAAAGGAAGAGCAGTCTCAAGAAGCTAATCAAATATCACACAGGCCATAAAAGCATTGCTATACACTTAGTATTTTTCCACAACTAACTAATCTAAAAAGAAGCCTTTATCATAACAAATCTACTGACTGAATCATAATAAATGACCCCAGGTCAGTAGGTCACATGAGCAAACTATAATTTTTCCCTCATACAAGATAAGTAACAATGAAGAATTACATACACAATAACACTGCTCAGTCAAAAAAAAACAGGTGACTGCTAAAAGACGACTAAACATACATGTCATGCTGAACTTTCTGATAATAAATTGCTATATCACTTTAAAATCTAACTTTACTTCAAAACTATTTTTCTGAAACAAATCATATTTCTCTCAAACGGCATTAATCCAAATGTATTGTTTCTGCTACTTTTAGGATGGTGCTGAGATAGGCCTCTTCGAATAATTAACTTTTTTTTTCATGAGAAAGACGTCACTTTTTGTTCATGATAAAAATAAATTAAATTCAACTCACAGAATCTCCTAGCTTGTAGCTTGGAGGCTGTGACAATTGTGCTGAGGTGTTCACAGGTTTCAAGTTGAGAGTAGGCTGCTTAGGGATGATGTTGTGAGAACCAGCATTTACAATGTTTTCTTTGATGGCCTTGAGAGCTTCATCACTCTTGGCACCCAAAGGCTTGCCATGCCAGTTGTCAGCATCAGCAATTCCTAAATATAAACCAAACAAGTTGTAACATATGACATTGTTTCCATTATTATTATTATTTTTTTTTTTCATCCAAAATTTACCCCCATGAACTGTTTAGAGTGTTTTTTGCTTTTTTTTTTTTTTCTTAAGATAAGATTACAATAATTGATCTCTATTACATTTTATGAGTGCATTTTTCAGAGACTGCATTTTGCAGAGGAATGCTACTCTCAAATAGCCTGATAAAAAGTAATACTACAGCTGTTGAGATAAATCATAATACACCATTTTGTAGCAATTTCAAATTATAAAAAAAAATGTATAGTAAACTGGATCTTTTACCCATTAAAAAGCATAAGTTTTGTCTCCTGATTGCAAAATATTCTAATAGAGAATGGTTTGATGCATAAATGACAGAAATATCTATAGATAGATCAGAGTGTCAGAGTGCCATTCACCTGGAATTCCTTGACCTTTATAGGTTTTTGCCAGGATAGCAGTCGGTTTGCCTTTCACCACACTGGCATCCCATAGTGCCTTGCACAGGGCTTCAATGTCATGGCCATCAACTACATGTGTATTCCATCTGCAATATGAAATACAAATCTAACATAACTGTACAAAATTGATCACATTCAATAATGCAAAATATGCACATCATCTGTGAGTAAAAAAATCTTGAATAACCCAATTTTTTCACTTCTATGTGTCAGGTATTGCAATGTATGTTAGTAGGAGACTGTTACACATGCCTAAGAAAGTTCCCCTCCCTATTCAGAGTGAGTTGGAATCGAATCTACCCACAACATCATACATGTGAACACAAACATCCAGTATTTAGTTGCTAACATTGCCAAACAAAAGCCCTACTGAGCCCATAAATAAAGTTCATTCAATTACATTATTCTCATAATGCCAGTGAAGATGAGGTCATGAAACACTAAATGAGATGGAAAAAAAAAAAACCAACACCTTTGACTATCAAAAAGAAGAAAAAGAAATATCTTAATCAGGATGACAAACACTGTGAATTAATTTAGCATAGGCAACTGAACAAAAGCATAACTTTATAACTTTAAACAAAAATACAAGTCAATATGAAAATGAAAAAGCCCAAACAATGCATTTGCTTCCTTTGACAAAATTATCAGGTTGTGTTTTGTTTTATTATTTATTTTTGTATCTGCTTTTAGTTTTGCTTTTTTTTTTTCTCTCTCTTTTTCTCTATATTGTGACATCAAAAATGATCGTTCATAAATTTTTCTGTAAGAAAAATCAGGTGTTTTCTTTTCTCTATTTTTTTCCACAGACCCGCAGACAATATGTGAATCATCTTTTATCATTTCAATAAAAGATTTATGAAGTATCCTGATAACATTGCAAGAAAGTATTCTTGGCTGCATCCAGGTATCCATCATCCTCATGGATATATTTTAACTCTGTGGTATACTGTGAAAGGTTTACTAGTTGTGCTCACCCGAAGGCCTCTACTCTGGCCTTGTACACATCAAGGTCATGCTGAAGCATTGTCCCCTCACTTTGTCCCAGGCGATTGACATCAAAAATGGCTACAAGATTGTCCAGATTGTAGCGGCATCCAAAGGCCAAAGCTTCCCAGATTGATCCCTCAGCGCTCTCACCATCACCAATCAGGCAATACACACGGTAGCTGAAGTCAGGACAGATGACAGATTTAAATTTTAACAACACAAAATCAACATCATCAACAAAAAATTCTTTTGCTTCAAGGAGAGGCATTATACTTCTAAGTGGAAGATCATTTTTACCAGCCCTACTACTTCCCTTTGAAAAACACAAAGAGGCTTGAAAAAGCAGCATAGAGAGGGATAAAGATCATTCTATTTCTTGTTATTTGAAAGACTAATAAAAAAGAAAATCTGTAAAAATCTCTTTATAGAATATTTTTATGGTGTAAAATTTAAGCAAAGGGTGTAAATGATTTTTTCAAAACAATCTCCCACTGACAGATCTAACAGTCTCAACTACTGTGCCTCAGGAAAACACACAATTTGTGAGACAATAGGGCTGCTTGTTGTTGTTAATAACTGACGTAAGCCACAGATTTTACCAGAAGAAGACAACAAAGTGAACACTGACAAACTGCTGGCAGCAAGAGAGTTATGTTAGTGAACTCGTGACATTTTCATCATATTACGCACTACTTAAATTCACAAATAAAATAATTTGGTCAGTTATGGTTATAGACAATAGAATAAAGTGTATAAAAGAAAAAATCAAATTTCCCCGGTAGTTTTTCCAGCCTTAGCTTAACTATATGAGATAAGACATGATGAAATCAGGCTTTTGAGACATTTTGAGCATATATATAGTTATTGATATTACTGTAAAGATTATTCATTTCCCATTCCATGTGAGAAACAATAATTGTACTACCTTAAACAGAAGTTTATTGGCAAATAAAGGTGATGGGGGTGATCTGTTGCTGCAGCTGAATTTATCGAAAAAATGGCCGATCACTTTGTAAATGCTTATTAATCCTTGTTAGGCAAAGCCACCAAATTACAAGTGTTTTGGGCTTCCATTTGATCTATTTCAGTGAATTGAATGCTGAAATGCATTTTTAGATTGATATAGAAGGGTTTGGTGAAGAAAAAAAATTGCCTTAAAAATTCATTTACTGTTGAAAAACACAATTTCTCCGTTCGGTTCAGTTTGATAAGTGCCTGATTTCATCATGTCGTGTCTCATACATTCATTCTCCTGTTTTTTATTTCTTATTTAAAATTTTTGGCCTTTCAAGTTGAATACCAAAACAGAAGCTAGTCTCACATTTGCACTTGTTTCTGCAAAGTCAACATCATGAAAAGAGATTCAGCTGAGATAGGAGGTTGAAAGGCTAATAAAAAAAAAAAATGTAACACTGACACCATACTGGCAAACTATCACCATATTTTCCCTTTTTTTTCATCTTACTATTTAGCAGCAGCTTTGATAAAACCCTTTCCCCACAATCAGCTCCTGAATTTATTTCACACTCTGATTTGTTATCTATGCATCTAATCTCATCCACTTTCTAGTTTACTTGTGAATTCAGCTCATCCACTAACAACCTGAATTTTGTGTTGTTGACGTTATGAAGCATTTTATACTTTCTATTATAATCAAGAATACTTTTTCAGACCTGAAGCAGCTTTTCAAAAAAAATTTCAGTTTATTCCGAGCAACAGTTGAAATTCTATAGCTTCATCATGAGAACATTTGTCTCACGATCAGTCGAAATGAGATGTAAGTCGCTGGGCTTGATCTGAGAAATCGGGCTTTGAATGTGATGAGGGGAGTCAGATATTGATTTTTTTTTATTGCTGAAATCAAAAGTGCACTCATTTCTGAACAAGACAATATCGGTCTAATCCCCAGTCAATAAACATTTCTTCATTAAAATCAGATTTTTGTGAGGTAAGCTATGTAGATTTATGCGCTCATCCGTTCATTCAAACTCGATTTCAGTCACTGCTGGGAGGTCCCCCCTAGTCTCTTTAAACTGCAATATCTCTGGCTAGATTAAAGCTAGCTCAGAACTTTTTTCATTAACTGAAAGGGTATGAAATAAGCTTTCACATGATACCCAAAACCCCATATTGTGAAAAATTGACATACGTCTTATTTTGACTGGCTGTGAGACATTTGCATGTATGCTGTCTGAATATTCATCAACATCTAAAGTCTGTGCCATTAAGGTATTTTCTTTAACACATGAGATGCGACATGATGAACTCGGGCACTCATCAGACTGAGATGACCAGAGAAAACATGTGCTTTTCAAGGTGAATGAATTTTTTAAAGCATTTAGCATTTTTTTTTCTTCACAGAAACCATCTATATTATTCTAAAAATGCATTTTTCAGAGTTGAATTTGCTGAAATGGATTTAATAAATGCCAAAAAACTGTAATTTGGGGGCATGGCCTAATAAGGATTACCAAAACTGATTAGTCATTTTCTCACTTAATTCAGCAGCAGCAACAAGTCACCCCCATCATCTTCAATTTAATTGCCAATAGCTTAATTTCTACTTCTGTTTGTGGTAGAACAAACATTTTTTCATACACAGAGAGGGAAATAAACAGGCTTCATAGTGATACCAATAAATCTACATATGCATCAAATCTGATGCCAGTCTTATTTCATCATGTCACATCTCAGGTATAAAAGATACGATATATACTCAGCTTTGTTTTTATCAGCCACTCCTTACTATACACCTAATATGTCACTCTGACGTGTAGAGCATTAAATCAGCTTGTTCAAATGACTGCAGGTCATATTTATTCAATCTTCGACAACAACGCAAACTTCAGGCAAAACACTTACTCAGATTTGTCAAAATATTTCCCGGTGTAAGCCATGCCAGCTGCACAGCTAAGACCTTGACCCAGAGATCCTGTGGCAACATCCACGAAATTCAGTCTCTGAAAAGATTAATAGAACTGTGACCGCATATATGCTTTTCAAAAGCCACAAAATTCTGTGATATTTTCACATTTCTTGTACGAGAGTCATTACACTATGGTATTTGACGAAGTTTCACTGTCACAATGTGATACAATAGCTACCGAGATTTAATTTTCTATCAATAACATTATTAATTTCTTCTCCACTGCCGTTTATGTCACCTGGGGCATTGCAGGAAAATGAGATGTCTGTTTGCTGCAAGTTAGAATGCCTGGACTGAGGGAATGCTGTGCAAATATAGAATCCCTTTCAGTCCGCTGGAAACAGGACAATCAAGGGAACTGAATTGCTGGGTTTGCAGGTTAAGAGTTAAATTTATGGCATTATATATCTATGTCAGACAGACACAAATAACTGCATCAATTAACTGGACATAACCTTTGTGAAAAAAAAAAAAAATGCAAAAAAAAATTCAGACGTACCGCACTGAGTCTCTGCTTAACCAGTGCAGAGTAGGCAATATAAATGCAGGGCTGTCAGTGCAAAATTGAGCCAACCCCTGAACTTAGTGGGTCAGCATACAAAATTATCTCTCATTTCATACTAAGAAGACCTAATCACATACAAAAGCAAACTGAAGGTTTTGTCACATAAAAACAAAACAAGAATTCTTATCAATACTATTGTCAATGATGAGTAATACTGACGGACAGTGTACATAATACGGTACAGACTGTATAAAGTTCAGACTTCAAAACAAATTTTTTTCTTTTTTTTTTTTTTTAAAATAACACTCTAGATCTAAAGTAATTACTAATGATATTTCTGATCTGCCCCAATCTTCCATTCCTTTCCATCCGTTAGGTAGTTTACAGTGTGAAATACAAAACACCCTTCCAGTGTGGACTGAACAGGATCTTTTTGGGCCTAGCTGCCAGGCTTATATTTCTGTTTAATGCCAAAGGAGTGGATCTACTTTAGATCTAAATATCATATAGCTATAGCACTATGATTTCTCAGTTATTTCCGCCTGGGCGTACATACATCCAATCTGGCAATACATGTATATGCACAAACCTCTGCACCGCTGATAGTCTCCGACTATGGTTTTCCGTATTACATATTTGATAGCAGAGAAAATTACTCAATATTTACCACTTTACTGAAAACTTTGACACACTACTATTGCTGACTTCAACGCTGGCAACTGCGAGGAGGGAACCATGGATTACCATGACTCTTGGATTTTCACGGATCTGTGGAACTGTGACAGCCCTGAAAATGACCAGTTTTATTCCTTAACAATTCAATATCCATTTCTTTTTTGCCTGAAAGCCACTGTCAAACTCACTGGTGTTGGGTGACCCTCAAGGTCAGAGGTCAGTTTCCTCAGGTCCAACAGCTGTGATGCTGGGAAAAGTCCAGCCTCTGCCCAGGCTGCATAGAGGATGGGGGCAGCGTGACCCTTGGACATGACAAAGCGGTCATTGTTGGGGTGACGAGGCTCCTGCACAGTGTAGCGCATCGTATGGAAGAAGAGAACTGACATGACCTCTGCAGCAGAGCAACATGATGTTGGGTGTCTGTGGTTGTAGAAAAATGTTTTTAAAAAAAGGTATCTTTTTAGTCTTGTACTGCATATTCTTCCCTCACATCATTCATAACATTATTTTTAGAAAATATTAGGGCAAGTAAGTGTCCTTGAAGGCCTACTGACTAACGAAATAATAGGAATAATGAACATCAAGCCTGAATATAATCAATGATAGCTGTTTTTAGCCTGTAATTTTTCAGAGTAATACAACTCTAATTATCACTTATGACAAACTGCTGGTAATCTTCTGATTTACCTCACAAATCAAGCTGTCAGGCATTTACAACAGTCCTTGTAAAAGTTTCTTCAAAGAATTAAATAAAAGAATTTCATTTAAATATCGTTGAACAATTCAGAAATGACATTGAAAAGTTAAGTTATAAAAAACAACAAGAAATCCTATGGGGGAGTGAAACAGCAGCTGTGTATAATTAACCCCACCAAGCCAGTGTGTTACTTGCAGTAGTAATGATAAACCACACAGAAATATCTGTGGTTGCAAGGACTGAAGATGATTCAATAAAATCTTTTCATTGAGAATTGACCATGTTGACTTCAGACTTTTTATCCAATGTTACCTGGGTCCTACACTCTGCTTGATGCCTATATCTAGAGTCTGAAATCAAGACCAGAAGGCTTTAACTTAATGGTTAATCAGTTGTACAATAAATGAATCCAGAGATCAAGATAAGACCACCACTGACAATACTTTTTTTTTTTTTTATCTTTAACCATAAATCTTTTTCAACAAAGTCAGCCTGAACACCCAAGAGCAAAGTGGTATCAAAATCAAAATATGCCAACTAGATCTATGTTTAAAGTGTTGCCTCTTCCCCAGTAAGAGTGATTTCGCGAAAACCCGTTGAGAAAATGCTGTATCATGCGGTGCTTTTATGATGTATTATTCAACTATTATTTAGGCTATTGGCAAAATCTTATATACAAGCTGTAATATCTCTAATTTCCCTCAACGTCTTGTGGCAGTCGACACATAGGCTAATCCGTTCGTTTCTGCTAATATTATTACTAGAAGGACTGGAACGGAGACTACATCTAGACCCAAGATAGTGTTTGGTAGGACTTTTGACCTGAAAAGTTCTAAGCGAAACAGTTACTTACCCTGAGTTGCTTGCATTCGTCGCCTCAATGCTATGAACTCGCAGTTTGTTGGCTATGTCCTTCAAATCCTGCACAGTTTTAGAGTCTGGTCTGTGATAGCTCATGGTTAGTTTCTAAATTATTTCTGTTTTGTGAAAATGGCGGCAATCACAATAAAAAAAACGAGCACTCGACAGTTTCCTCGTTCACCCCGTCACATGTGTCTGCGCAAAGGAAAGACCTACGACGAGTCTACCGGCTTGGGTAGCCTTGACCTCAGCAAAGTTCACATCGTGTTGACCTCAACATAATAGTGTGAGCTTGAGGCGCCATCTATGAATGCGATTCGGATGAATTCACAGAAATAATACAGGATCGCTGAAGCAAGACGATGACTAGGCATAATATAATAGATAATATTTTATTTTTTGGGCATTTTTGGTCTTGTATTTGAAAACTATCTTTTTACACTATTATTGAAATTATTTTCCGGCCTTTGTTTTTGCTTCCAGTGTTAAATACCCTGGCTAGATATCCATACACTGTAGATCTAAACATGACGTCCCGGACATAATTATAACCAACGTCTTCATTACAATCACTGTAGCGAATAGTTTTCAAAAATTTGCCAAGTCATGAAAGTCAGCGAGGGGGAAGTGAAAATGCACTTACAATAAATGTTAAATCACGATGACTGTTAAGTGCAGGCTGCACGTTTTGTAAAGGATGCTGTGACTGACTTCTTGGAACAGTGTGGGTGATAGCACAAAAGTGCATCCGCACACTTAGGCACACATACACAGATTCACTCACTCACACACACACACACAGACAGACAGACACACACACACACATACACACACACACACAGACACACACACACACAGACAGACACACACAGACACCACACACACACACGCACACACACACACACACACACGCACGCACACACACACGCACACACACACAGACACACACACACACACCACACACACACACACACGCACACACACACACACACGCACGCACACACACTCACACACACACAAAACATTCTCAGTTGAGAACGTGGACCATACTGTGTAAGACTTTCTCTAACTTCCCATGTGTTGTTTTCCCCCCAACTCTCTTCCCTAGCCTGTCTTTTCCCACGTGACGTTCCAGGCTGCCCATAAACATACACTCATCTGTGGATCATTTATTATTATCACTGACCGCACTCAAATAATTTATAATCTTCCAGAGCAGTGAGAGGTCAGCACCTGATCTACAGGTGATTAGAGGGCGGGGGGGGGGGGGGACAATGTAGTCCGTCATGGCATTCAAACACACACACACACACACGCAGAAACAAGAGACATAACCTGTGACTTGGTCGCTGAAGAAGACAAAACTACCTGTAAAATATTTTTGTGCGTTATCTCCCTTGATACTTAATTTCCATCACTGTTGCGTCCCCTGGTTCAGTATCAATTCCATTTACGTCAGACCTTAAATTGTCCCGACCTCAGTGCCTGTATAAAAAGAAACCAGTGCACATAACCACACTGAGGCCACTCCTCTCCAAACTGAATAACTGATGCTATCCCTTTGTCTGGTATAAAGCTCTGATATTCTTAACCTGAAAATCTGATATCTTCTCAGACATTTTTTTTTTTTTTATCTTCTTTGTCTTTCCACTGGTTTGATATTCCAAGCGTCTGCCTTATTTAATCATCTTTGATTCTGTAAAAACATTTATTTATGCCAATCCCCTGACTTGGATTGCCTGGTTGAAAATCCCAGTTTTACAAGGCAAGACATTGCCATAAATTACTGCTGGCAAGAGGAGGTTAGCGTTTATGTTATTGTGTAATAATTTTTACTATTATTGTTATTATTATCATCATTATTAGCAGCGTTCTTGTCATATTGTCGTTATTATCATTACTGTTGTTGTTGTTGGTGGTGGTGGTGGTATTGATGTTGTTGTTGTTGTTTTGCCTTTTGCTTGCCCTGTTGACATTTTTGCCGTGGACGGTACGAGCCAGACTAGGACAGACCAGTTAGTTAGGGACAAATCAAAAATGGGTCATTAGCGGATCACGGCCGATAATTTTTACATCGTTAAAAACTCGTACAATAGGCTTAAGACACAATTGACTCTTTGTTTCTGGCGAATTTCAGGTGTTGAAATGATAGAGGTTTTTAAGGATTTGGCGGGATCTGATTTAAGGGGGAGACAGAGATAGAGAGAAAAGCATAGAGGGGCGGGGAGAGAGTTAGATGGACGAAGCAATAAATGAGTAGACGAACTGCTGACGAGATGGATAGATAGAGGTAAAGGAGAATAGCTAGATGAACCAATGCATAAATTGATGAATAGAAGGATAAATGGATAGATAGATGGATGGATGAATGAATAAATGGATGGGTGGATCTTGTGCATGAATGGATAAAGTGATCAACGGATGGATGGAGTGACGGATGGATGGATGGATAGATAGATAGATAGATAGATAGATAGGTAGATAGATAGATAGATAGATAGATAGATAGATAGATAGATAGATAG
>JBCAUA010054695.1:0-11512 GCA_038406235.1 Peronia verruculata
AGATAGATAGATAGATAGATAGATAGATAGATAGATAGATAGATAGATAGATAGATAGATTAGATAGATAGATAGATGAGTCGTCCGTTAAGATAGTGTTGATGTGTTGTTGAAGAAAGATCCAAACCGAAGATAATTTCGATTCATTCATGAGAAGAAAGCGAATGTTGAAAATTAAATAATAGTAAAACATTGTAAGGTCAGAGGATGTGGCCTTGGACGTTACTGCCTTGCTGAACGTGACAGGTACATTGCTGTCGATGGCACTAGGCGGTGTCTTTCTGAGTCAGGAAATGCGAAACTTCAATATCACGACGAGGTCAGTTTAGTTCACGGTCAGTGATCGAGACAGAATATCAATTTCGTCATAATCAATGAACGAGATAAAAGGTGTCGGGACATACTGCATGTCCACCCAAAGAGGAAAGATAAAGAGTTCGAAGATGTTTATATCGCTGTCGACATGGCCAGACCATCATGGGTATTTTGTTTCTCTAGTTCTCGTTTGGGTTTTTCCATTAGGCCGAACGAAAAAAGACATACGATATTAATCACTCAAACACACATACACACGCATATATACACATACATACACGCACTTTCTCGCTCATACAAACGCATGCACACATAAACACACACACTCACACACAATATATAAACAGGAAGTCTGGTTGTAAGATGGATATTTAATTTTTTTTTCAAACAAGCTTGTAGAGGATGTCATAAATTGTACTTTTTTTTTTTCGTGTAATGTGACTAACGAAACCACTAGTCCATCATACCTGAAAGACATAATGAGTAGGCTTACATTTAATGAAATAAAATCAGAACACTGGGAAATCCCACACACAGTTTTAAAAGAAACCATTAATATTATGCTGAGAAAAATGTATCTGTAAACCAGATTTTGAATGTGCAGCTGGACAAGAAATAAAATCTTAAATGAGGGTTTAACTTGTTTTCTCCATTGTCATCGTCACCTCCCCATCGTCAGGGGGTATCCTACATTTGCTCAGCCTTTGTTACCGATGTGTATGTGTGTGTGTGTATGTTCTTGTTGTTTTACCTGGTCGTCTTTGTTTTCTTCTCCGCCTTCTCTTTCTCCTCCCTATTTCTCCTTATGTTTTCCTTACTATCTTGATCCTTCTCCTCCTCCTTTTTCTCCCTTTTCTCTCCACTTCTTCCCTCTTCTCGTCATTCTCGTTTAAATGTTTCTTGAAAACACACAAACGAAGTAACAAACGGTATATATAGAAGAAGTGCCATTCTGTAAAATCGAGGAGAAAACTAGAGGAGAGAAGAGAAAAGGAAAGGAGAGACTGAAAAGAAGAAGGCTGAGACCCTAAAAAAACGAAGTTATGTGTCTGGCTGTCATCAGTAAATCATTTTCAAGGTTGGAGCAGATTATACCTTTTTTTTTTTTTTAATTTAAAAAAAAAGTGAAAAATAAAAACGTGTTCACTGCCTGAGTAAGGAAAAAATATTGTACAGGTACAGCAAAGACACGAATAATAGATAAAGGAAGAAGGGAGGAGTTGGCTGAAAGATAGGAGAGTAAGAAGAGAGAGAGAGAGAGAGAGAGTTATCAGTTAGTGTGACAAGCAACTGAGAAAGGTTATCGGTCTGTCGTGTAGTCTGTCGCAAGCTGACAGCTCAAATTACGAAATTAAATAAAAACGCGTGTCGTTTGTTGAACATTCAGATAATCTTTCATATCACCTGTGAGAATCAGGGTTTTCTCCATGTCTGTTTCTTTCATTCTCTCTAACACACGTTCTCTCTCTCTCTCTCTCTTTCTCTCTCTCTCTCTCTCTCTCGCTGTACTTCTCTTCCTCTCCTCTTTTGACTTCCTCCCTTTTTTCACTTTCTGTTTCACTTTAGGTTGACTTCAACTGAGAAATTAACTTCAATAGTATAAACAAGTGTAAACGTTTGTTAGATTGTCACAGTGTGAAGATTTTGATAGGCTTGCACGTCTCAGACTTTGGGGGTAAAAACTGAATTGTTTTTAATAACGCCATCCAAGTAGACGATACAGGCACTAACAGTAACAAGTATAACTAACATCTTGATCTATACTTTGAGTTTTATTTTGCTTGTTTGTCGTCTGTTGTGTTGTTTTGTTTTGTGTGTGTGTGTGTGTTTGTTTGTTTTTTTTCCCTTTTGTTTCAATTTCCGTTTACAGCTCGCAAATCAACACCCAGATCAAAACACCATTTTAGTGTCTTAAACAACAACAACAAACACAAAAAATGGAAGTCAAGATTTACAAGTATACGATAACGTCAACTGAAGAAGAAGGAAGGGGATCTGGCGCTTTTTATTTATACCTGTATTTTGTCGGAATTCTCTAATATGTTACCATGTCCCTTTGTCTCTTAATCACAGCTGTCTTATTTTCATCTTGCTATTGTGTCTTTTTCTTGTTGTTGCTTTTATACCTGATAGGAATATTTCTTATTGCTTTTCAAACATGGTAGCTTCTAAAATTCTTAAAAATAAGTTCCTCTTAGAACTTTAAATTTTACCTCCCTCCGCCCTAGACCTGTGCCATTTTACATTGTGACTTTATTTATGATTTTAAAGTCAGCTGGGGCTGAAGAGAATTCAAAAGTTCTTTTAAGGCCAAAGAACGGGCCAATACCAAACAGCGCTCTGATTATTCGAGCCGCCTGTAAACAAAAAGATGGTCTTGCTTTTAAGCACCCATTCGGAAATTTACTTTGGGACGTCCCTACAGTTCATATTCGAATAAGCACAGATCTGGAAATCCCGTGCGGAGTGTTTGTACCCCCTACTGAAAATGAACACCACGAAATCCCACAACACCAGAGTTGAACGCAGAACTTCGAGAAAAAATGCGAGGCCGGAAGTATGTCGTACTTTTTCTTACGTCATTAAATCATTAACACAGCTCAGTACTACTATTATTTGGAGGCCATCATTCTAGGTTCAATAGGCTCACAGTGAAGAGTTTTAGTGCCACATTTCCTCCACACCGGTCAAACGTCAGCCTAACAGGGTCAAACGGAAAAATGCGTCAAATTTGTGAATAGTTTGGAGTATTTATAACCCCTGCTAAAAATAGACGCCGGTATTTCCAACCTTTCGCTTGGTCGGAACAAACCTATTTGTATTAGAGGACAAATCAAGGACTCATGCTATTCTCCTAGACCACAACCGGATGGTTAGAAATGGACTGAATCTCAGTTCATGACCTGTTGATTTTATCCATCCTGTGGGGAAACTGGAACCAGAATTTTTTCCGATCACAAGTCCATATCCTCTGAGAGAAGTAAATTTATTTTACAGAATAAAAATGTAATTTGTTTGATTGTTTTTCTGACCTAGTCTCCAATTTTCTTCCTACAGAGGTTCTCAAAAGCAGATCCAAGAGATGGGCATCATCTTGGAAGCGGGTCAAGTTCTCACGGCTCAGGAGCATGAACTCTGGACGTAACAAGCCAATCATCATCCGGAAACGGAACCAGGTGAAAGCGAAAGTAGGTGTGCTGGTGGTGGTGGAGAACTCCATCTACCGGCAGTACCTGCAGGACAACGGCAACAATGCCAGGGTGGCTCTGGCCAGGATACGCCGTTACTATGGCATGGTGTTTGCTATGGTGAGTACTGTAATAGTTGTAGTCGTGTGATGGTGACGGTGGGTGCTGTTATCTATGTTGTTATTGTTGTTGTCCTTGCAATTACGTACAGTGATCATTCTTGTTAATGTTCCTAGGAGATACTACTGATGATGTTGTTGATGATTTCATTTCCATTTGATGTTGTTGGGATTGTTGTTTTCATTTTCTGATGTGACTGCTGTTGTTATTGCTGTTTTGTGGTAATGGTTCCCGCTATCGATGCTGTTGTTGTTGTTTCTATAATTCCATCTGTTGTTGCCATATTGTACTGTTATGCCTGTTTGTAACATTGTTTGACAATGCTCTCTGTTGAAATAAGAAGGAAATATGAAAGGGAAACCGCGATGAAAGGGAGGTTGCATGCTTAAAAGAGAGAATAACTTTCAACATAGAAAACAAAACTAATAAATAGAGAATAAAAGCGATGAAGAGGATAACACAGTGAAGTAGTGAGATGAAAAAAAAAATGAAGACTGAGGAAAAAATAGAAGAAAGAAAGACAGAAAAGACAAGAAAGAAAAAAGAAAGAAAGACAGATAAAGACAAGAAAGAAAAAAGAAAGAAAGAAAGAAAGAAAGAAGAAAATTTCCAATTTCATTATAAGTCTCATGCCTTCCCTATTTCAGTGCACTGTTGTCTGTATTCACTGACATAAATGATGTCCACAGTAAACCACAAGAAATTGTCTCTTTAGAAAACAGGGTGTTTTGTTTCACAGATGGATCAGCGATTTCAGACTATCAAAGACCCTCATCTCAGCATCACAGTGAAGATCTCAGGGATTCTGGTGGCCGAGGTGAGCTGTTATCACTGAATTTGTTTGCCAAGGGCGTAGTCCTCGAAATCGCAATCCACGCATGCTCATCATGTAATAAACATATCTGTATATGAGCTGCGAATCCCCTCGATTCTCATGATAAACTTTCAGAAAATGAACTGACCACTATGCTTCTTTTAGCGGTTTAGGGAGATCATACTATGCTACATCACCACTTCAAGTAATTGTTAAGAAGCGAAATTACTGCTGGTTAGTTGGTTAGAATTCACATTACATTACGTTCTGTATTCGTCTTTCAATCTCCTGGTGGAGGTTATCTCGGCACTATAACAGAAACGGATCATTTGAAGAGTTGTTGTTGATGAAGACTTATGTTCGAGATCTTTATAATAACGTGCAAAATAACATTACTAATAATTTAAAGTTGGCATTACGGAGTGGAGAATGAAAATCCTGTATAGACTGAAACTACTATCAAAGAGGGTTGGGTGAATGTTTCAGGACTAGAAAAGTCAAATGTGTGATTAAGTCAAAATTGACATTGTAGGATAAGAGATGGAATAAAACAGTTAACCTACTACTTCGTTTCTGGGAAGTGGATTATTGATTTCCTGCTTTCTTAACAGCCCATCCTGTGGGATGGCTTATTTCCCAACTGATAAGTTATATAATTGTATGTTACAGATTTACATTAAAGGATTACAGGAAGGGAAACGGAATTTATCAAATTGTTACTGAAAGGATATCTTTTTGGGGTTAACAGAACTGAATGTTTTCATAACTAGTCAACAATAAAGTGACCAAACAAATAAAAAAAGAAAACCATTGGACACTTTCAGACCCGAGAAGAGTCCGGTTGGCTCGAGCAAATAATTAATTGGAGGACAATGTCCACTCACGGACGTGGGTCAGTACAGACGGACAGAGCCCTGAAAAGATTCACCAAGTGGGTCAGCAGCGGTCAGACAAAACTGCCAGTATATGACCACGCCATGCTCTTCACAGCGTAAGTAAATAAGACATAGATTTGGATATGTGTATTTATCTCGAAACTGAGAATTTTATTTATGGAGTGGTGAATCGATGGATGGCTGGATGGATGGATGGATGGATGGATGGATGGATGGATGGATGGGTGGATGGATGGATGGGTGGTGGGTAGTGAATGGATGGATGGGAATAGATGAATAAATGGATAATTTGAATGGATATACAGATAATTTGGATGGATAGAGGGATACCTGGATGGACGGGTGATGGATCAATGGATGGATGGATGGATGGATGGATGGATGGATGCTTGGTTGGTGGATAGATGGATGGAAAGGAATGGAATGGAAAGATGGTTGGATAGATAATCTGAATGGATATGCCAAAAATGTGGATGAATAGCTGGATGGTGGATGGGTGGACAGTGGATAGATGGATGGATAAGTTCTGTTCCTCTTGTTTTTAGTTAGCTGTACGTTGTGACTTTTTTTTTTTTTTTGTTCTTTCAATGAGGGCTTTGTATGTGGCTTTCAGATACAGACTGACGAACAGACAAGGAGTGGGACTAGGAGGTAAGTGGTACTCAGTCTCATTACTCACCATTCTTTTACTTCTTCCACCAACCCTCTCTTCATGCTTAGCTCCTCTCACCTCCTTTCTTATAATATCGCTTATATTTGGGGACAATTTTGTCACATTGTGGTAAGAATCGCTGCCGCTTGACTAAAGTTGTTTTGCTTGTTTTGTTTTATCGCAAACGTTTACTTATGCGTTTCCCATAGCACAGTTAACCAGACATTGTGATGATGAAAGACAGGTAAATACTCACATAGATAGAAGTATGGGCATACAGTCAGATGAAAAGATAAGGCTTGTGATGGATGGATGGATGGATGGATGGATGGATGGATGGATGGGTGGGTGGGTGGATGCCTGGATGAATGGATGGATGAATGGATGGATGGATGGATGCAGGGATGGATGCCTGGATGAATGGATGAATGGATGGAAAGATGGATTGATAAAGACAACAAGAAGTCATCGTCATAAGTGCTATAAATATTACATCTTTGGAGGTTGTCCCATTCTTCAGGCCGCTCAATCCCGCCTTCCTCGCTCTTTCCTCTCTGTTTGGTCATCAGTGTGTGAAAATAGAAGAGAAAATCACTACACATCCTCAAACTCTCGTACGTCACAAGGATGTACAGATACGACACATGGAGACAGCTATGACTATCAGTCATCCTTATTTCTAACTTCACCTTAAAGAACTTAGTTTGATATCCGTGTCATCATGCTCATGGTCATGAAATTAAATGGTTCAGCCATGAACAACTGCACTGACGAGATTAGTAACAAAAGCAAGCAAAAACAATAACAACAACAACATCAAACACAACAAATGTGAGTCAGTCGAACAGACTTACTTACAGTCAGATAGACAGGCAAATAGCGACGCAGACAGATAATTAGACAGAAAAGAAATAAATTTTAGTGACCAGTCATTGTATATGGTGATTTATCATCTCTTGAGACAGACAGACAGACGGCCATTTAGACAAACCTCCAATAGACAGACAGAAAGACAAACAGACAGACATACAAACAAAAATACACTGAGGCACACATTCAGGCAGACAGAAAAACACATGGAAAGACATACAAACAAACAGACATTGAGACAAACGTAGAGACAGACAGATAGATAGATGGACATACAATAATACAGACAGAAAAATGGACTGACTAATATCCAAAAAAGCAAACAGCAAACTTCAGCAAATGTCACTGCGCGTGATGACATAGCATATTATACTGAATCTGTCTGATAAAAGTGGGTCGTGGGAACTCGTCCAATGCCACCCGGCAGACAGACACGCATGCAGTGAGGTGTATACAGAGATCACACTATTGGACAGGATCGTTACTCGAGGACCATTGACTTACCGACTGCTGCAGTCACTTCAGAAGCAAGGCAGAAACAACAAACCTAAGCCCTGCGGTCTTGAATGTCTCGGGAGAGAGAGATACCAAATTTAATGTATGTACGTAAGGGTCTTTATAGGGCGGGTCCCCGATGTTTCCCCTGGCTCGGGGGAAAACATTTGCTATGGTTCACATATGGTGTGAAGCTAATTAAGAGCACTAAAGTTGCTCTAGTGGTCTAGTTCACAAGTTCAAATGACTGTCTGATCTTGGAATTATCCTCATTCTCGAAATCTGTCTGTGAATCAATGGTTCCCACATTATTTGAATGTGTACCCCTAAGAAACTGAAAATCACACGATCGAAGTTGAAATCCATACTGTTAATAGTAATGTAGTGCCCCTAGAACTGGCGTCTCGGGTTACCTGGCGGTATTGGCACTAAAGGTTGGTAACCCCTGTTGCTATGTAATAACCACACAAAGCTCCAAGAGGATTTGATTTATGGAACTACATTAGGAGAGTTTGGTCCCTGGGACCGATCGCCACCGTGACGCAAGAGGGGGCAGCGGACAGGGAGCAGAGAGGGCCAGGGAAGGAAGGGGGGAGGAGGGGGGAGCGAGGAGAGGAGGGATTAGTTAAATGACCCAGAGTCATAAATCTCGAGGGTTTTATTTTTAGAGCATTGAGGACCGGACGAAGGAATTTATGCGGTCTGTCAATGACAAACTGTCTTGAATGGTGGACACAGTTGTCTGAAGTGAAAGATATATTGTGTTTTAGAGCAAAGAGGTTAATTTTTAAATACTTAGAAAGTGAGAGCGAGATAGAGAGAAGGGAAAGATGTACAGTGAGAGAAATATGTGTTACAGAGACGGCTTGCAGAAAGAGTGAGAGAGATGGAGCATACATGTTATACATGTGATTGTGTGTGTGTGTCCGTGTATATGTGTGTTTGTGTTTGTAACAGAGAAAGTGAAGGAAAGAGAAAACTGTAATGACAGAAAGTTTGAGAACGAAAAGATGCTAAACAAGTAACTCATGCTATCTGCCATACAACGGAAAAAGTTGTTTTAGAAAGAGAAAGAAACCCAAACTGAGATCAAAAATGGTCACAGAAATGCTATAGCCATTTGCCATTAGGAAGCGAAAGAAGGTAGAATTTAATAGAATTATATCACCATTACAGAGTTAAAAGGTACATTTGAAGTGGGTAAACACCTGTTATATAATGTAGGTCTAACGTTCATTGCTAGCTATCTTTCTCTGCATGTCTCTTTCCTAGTCCGCCCATCACCTTCTTTTCTCAATCTATCATCCCCATCTCTCTCTCTCTCTCTCTCTCTCTCTCTCTCTCTCTCTCTCTCTCACGCATCACTTCCCATAATAATCCACTCTCATTAATATTGATGAACTTAACTTCTAGAAACTGACTATTTAATCATTCGATCAAACAGGAATGGCGTATCTGAGCGCCATCTGCGACACAGATTCCGGAAACGCCGTTTCCATAGTGGCCGACAGAGGAGATTTCCAGTGTGTCAAAGTTGCTACTCACGAGCTGGCCCACAGGTAAGTTGTTAATGACACTCTACCTTTGCCGGGACATTAGCTTTTACATTCATGTCAGTTCACACTTTGCAATCATGTGAGGTCCATTATGAACGTAATATAGTTTTAGTCCCAGTTTCGGAAATTCTTTCAGCTACCCTGAAACAACTTTCCGTAAGTTGTTGTCCTAATGTTACTAGATAAGATGGGAGTCCCATAATGCTTCTAAATGCAGGGCTTAGATATAGCGGTCCGTCTTTCCTTTGTTGATATTGCACTTTTGTATCTCATCGCTGTTCTGTGCTCCGCATGCATCATTCATAGGTTTGCCTTTTTTAAAATAACTATCTCATGCAATATTCTTATTGCAGCAAACATTTCACTACCGGTGTTACCTCACCACTGTCATTACTATCATTTTATATTTTTAAAAAAATATCTTAGAATATAAGACAGTTGTTTAACTGACAACTAATCAAATACATTTAAAAGAAGCAAATAGCAATATGAAGGTCTTGATTTAGCAGAAATTGAACATGGTTGATATCATTTGCCAAATTTTAGAACCTCTTGGCTCTTCGTCATCATTTTCATTATCATCGTCATCATCATTACTGTTAACAGCAGCAGCACTAGCAGCAGCAGCAGCATCTTTGCTTTGTAGATAAGACACCTATTACTCATCCTCATGCCCATCTCATTCCCTTGTCCACCTCTCACACAGCCTGGGTGCCTCCCATGACGGTGACAGTCAGAGCAAGAGCTGCAGGCCGGACAGCAACTACATCATGTCCCCACTGACCACACACGAGAATCATGTACTCAGGAACGCGTTCTTCTTTTCCAGCTGCTCCATCCGTGACATGACCTACCACCTCAGGTAAGGCAACACATTCACTAAGTCAATGGGACTCTTTAACATTACCATCTTCATCACCATTACGTTACGTTCTATATACGTCTTTCAACCTCCTGGTGGAGGTTATCTCGATCTTCATCACCACCGTAATCTGCAATCCACAATCTTATCTTATACAGTTAATGTTTCCATTGTTATCAGCGTTATTGACATCATGTTAAATAAATGTCTACAAAATAGGACGACCATCTACCTGCAACGAACAAATTACATAAAAAAAGGCAAATACAAATATAATGAACTTAATACAGTAGAGATTGAACTGGCATCATAATTATTATCATCGTCATTTTACAAAAACATATCTTGAAATTGAGATGACTGTTCACCGCCAACTAATCAGATTCATCAAAAAAGTGGAAAAACAATATAAAGAATTTTGAATGAGTCAATAAAAGAAACTAATATCGCTGGACAAATTTTCGAGCCCACCTGGCTCTTCATCGGGGCAATCATTTTATAGAAACGTTTTGAAGTAGAAGACAAAGACTGTCAACCAGTAACTACATTGAAACACAAACAAATGATAAATAGGAATTATGATACAGTGCCAGTTAACAATTAAAATGGACCTGCATTAAAAAAAAAAACCCAACTTTTTGGGCTCCTCATGAGGGCAAATTTTATAGACATATCTTGAATTTCAACCAGCAAATTGAGTCATTAGGTCAATATAAACAAACTACAAATATTCAGAAATAGATGGACTGAACTGAAGAAAATGTCAAGATCCCCAGCTCATCGAATCCTACGTCTGTCTTGTTCTTTGTCGGGACGGTAGAGATTGAAGTAGGACTCATCCTAAACAAAGAGTGTATTAAAAATATCGTCATACATATTCCAATTAATTAGGTCACGTCTTTGAACCTAGCACCCATGATTTTTACATAGACCTTTCATTCACCTTGACCTCGCCAGCAAACCGTCCGCTGCCTGTGTGAAGGACGAGCCTGTTGAATATTACAGCTACGACCTGGATCGGTTCCCACCTGGTCAGCTGTACAACGCTGATGCCCAGTGTAAGCTCATCTTTGGCAAGAAATCAGCCTTCTGCAGGGTGAGTATCTGAACATGTAATCCAACACCATAATATTGAATACAGGAATAACACATTATTTTGAACTCGATCTGTCTTTCCAATATCCGGTCGTCAGCGTCATCATCTTTCTTTCACCTTTCTCAGATTCGTTGGTTAAATTATTTTACAGCATATGTTTATTTTAGCTTTATTCTTTTCCCCCGCGATTCTCAACCAGTATCAGCCCCCCCCCCCCTCTCTCTCTCTCTCTCTTTAAATATCATTATTATGACTTTTTAAAATCTTTTTTGTTATTTATCGTTGCTATTTCTTCTTTTCTCCTGGCCTTCTTTCTCTGTCTTAAACATCAGTTCACCCATCCTTTTATCCATCCATTTATCCCCCCTCTCTTCACCCATCCATCCATCCCTTCATCCATCTCTTCCTTCCTCCATCTATTTATCCACCCATCCATCCATCCATCCATCCATCCCATCCATTTATCCATCGATCTCTCCATCTATTTATCCACTCATTCATCCACCCACATCCATCCATCGATCCATCCATCCATCCCTCCATTAATCCATCCATCCCTCCATTCTTTTTGCTGTCATTTTAATCGCGGCAGTTGCATTTAATAAACTTATACTATCGCAATGATTCTGCATTAAAAGGTCGGGGGGG
>JBCAUA010054706.1:0-11512 GCA_038406235.1 Peronia verruculata
GCACAGCCTTTTCCGAACACAGTGATACCAAATTTATGGGCCCAAGAGTAGTGGAACATTTTTTGACAATTTTTTTTTGAGGGCAGGGGTCTGTCGCACGCAGAACACCGCTTAGAACCCGGGCCGCCGGTACACGTTTGGCATTGCTAAATACATGAAATTTAGTTCATGTTCCCCTACACAGTTGTTTTCAATAAAAATGAATTTCAGATAAGCCTCAGGGTCTGAGGACCGAAACAGATTCAAACTGATGCTGTCAAAAGCAAAGCTTGTTGGCATACCTAGACCTGCAATTCTGGGGATGACATTCTGTGTAAACTCCTTGTAGGTTGCAACTTTGCCTTCCCATGAGGCAATTCCTACATGACTTTCATAAATCTTCAAACCAGTTGTTTGACGAGGATGGGCATTTTTAAATTTGTAAACCTGTGGAAAAAAAAAAAACATATTGAATTCTTTCACATGAATTAAAATGTTATACACCTCCGACTAAAGAGTTCTGCTAATAATGAGCGACAGTCTGAACTATGGCCTTACAGAAGAAACAGATGTATCTCACAGCTAACTTCTTTTTGCAAGGCACTTCTCATATAAAAAGCCAACCTTACTAATTCCCAAGGCTGGTGAATTTATCCTAAAAGAAACCATCAACATCCATGTCGCTCAATTCCATGGCACACAATTTTCCTTCCAATGGTCCTGAAATAAACCTTTAATCAATAAATTTGTCTTGCACTATATTTTGACCTAACATCAATCACAAGATTTATATAACACTACAAGAGAACTCACAGCCTTGGTGGGAAATTGTGTAAACATAGATCAAATTGACACTGCCCTGAGACTTAAAGAGTATGGCAAGCGCGTGCACCTCAATGTTGGTATTTGGGATGATTAAATTGAATTTTATTCTAAGAAAATATGTTTGGTGTTAAGAACATGTCATTCTATCGAACGTACAATTTGGATCATGCAAAGTATCAGCCATCATCATTATCACAATTCAGATCAAACGCTCCCAAAAGTTTCTATTCAATTATTATAGCTTTTCTAGCATTACGTCAAAAAATAGTAAGCTTTTTCAGGCTTTATGCAATTACAAACACAGATCTTTATGCAACAATGCTGTGTGTCAAATTTCATATGGATACATTCAGCAGAATTTTGGAGTTCATAAGCCTTTAAAAGGTTTTGTCGCGGATTTACAGCATAGATTCACTATCCCTTTTATGTCACGTAGACTCATTGCCATAAATATTGAATCTATCAATCTGACTGATGAAGCCACAGTTCAAAAGAATTACCTCCTGCATCACACCTTCACAATTTAACATTGACTACTATAATGTGGAATTCATAGAATAGAATGGAAGAGTGGATGTAAAGAATGCAGAGACATTAGTAATGGAACTTATTCTCATGCAGTATGATCAAACAACAGATCATGAAAGTGAAAACAATCATATTTTAACTGACATGTATCTTCTTCAGATCCAATTATCTTTCAAGTTAAATTTTGATCAATCCTTTCAAATGCATGTATCAAAATTGCCTTCACTGCGATAAACTGAGAACTAATATGTGCATTACAAGTTATCCTGAGATATACCTCATAAATTTTACCTAATAAAGACGTCTGTTTTTTTTAGTTACTGCCTTTATTCAGACTTGTCATTTACGAAATAACTGACAATTTTGCCCATCAGCATAAAATCTTCAACTAAGTTTCTGCAGTTAAAGAATCTAAATCCCATAAGTTATGGTTACTCCTCCCATATATGTGTCATTAGAAGCTCGAGACATTTCTTTCCTATTCTGATTACAAAAAATTATTTGATAAAAAAACGATTTTCAGTTGATGAGCCAGATTAGTTGTGCCAACCTGCGGTGGGTCCCAATAAATCTGCTCAAATATGGGCACAGTTTTCGGTCGTCCCACCATCTTGGCCCAAGGACAAATGCGATCAACAATTTCTCCACCGTGCAGTTTCATACCCAGCTGAAAAGAACAAAATAAGATCAGTTGAAATGTGATGTAATGGCAAAATGCAATGCCAGTTGACACACAAATCTCTCAAAATGATTATTATCCCTAATGCTCATATCTAAATTAAGAATTATCACAGAATGTGAAAAACATCAAGTTACGTAGACATAATAATATGTCGTAAAATATCCACTTATCATAGCATGTCAGAACACAACACCTAAGTGTCACTTCCAATATTATTACATGACAGTAAATACTAAGCAGTTGACCAAGCAGTCATGAAAAAAAAGGCAGTCCAACAATATACTACATGTATAATATAGCACAAGTAAAGGGCTAGAATCCACCATCTGGCACAGCGAATGGTGATGATGCCATTGTTCCTAAATGTGCAGCCTTAAAATTTTTTAGGCGATTCAAAGGTTAAAAATAATGATAATTAGCAAAGGACGAAATTGCAAAACTGTTTCATAAAAAAAAAAGATAAACCCAGAAAAATGATGCCCTGGTTGTTCTTAACAGTTTACTGAGATACACCCTTTGTGCAACAATTCTCGTTTCACTTTTAACAACAGGTGTAGAAGATTTACCAAAGGCTTATCAGGTTTCTGCTAGTTAAAGTAGATAAAATGGTTGTAAGAACATAATAATTTAAGTCTATACTCAGAAAATATGATGTAGCATCCACGATGACAGTCACAGGTGTACCTTCAGTTTAGTCTCATGTTTAATAGGACATGATCCATCAGGATTGGCTGGTATAGTCAAATGCCAGCGACCAAAATCTCCTTTTTGAAAGGCATACTTTTCATCAATCTGCCAGCCATCTGCTCAGGCAAATGAATACATGTAAAGTAATTATTAATTTCAATACAAGATCATGCAGGGTATGCACTAAATGTATGCCCAATTAATAACAATATTTCTTTCCATATGTGGTACACTCTACTCCCTGTGAAATGAAGTTTTTACAAGATACCACAAAATGAGTGAATGGTTTTGGACGACAGAAGGGACAAGGGTGACTTATGCATTTAACCCCTTCTCCCCACCAACCCTCTTCCTTTTACCTCCAATTTCTGCTGTTGAGTTTTCAATTTATATGTATAATATTTATGTGCACTCATATATCAATATAGAAAATAATGTGTTTATATTACAAAACTGAACAAAGAAATTACTGACTTAACAAACTGATTTCAAGAATCTGAAACTGAACAGGAATGATATGGTCAAGGCAAGATGACTGTCTCATATCTTATAATCTGGGTCATCTTTATTGATTTATAAGCAATAATAATGTTACAAGCTTTTTCCTTCAGTATAACAATAGCACAGACTCATTGCTGGAACTTACTGAAATCTCCCCGCAAGTACATGCCAGCAGCTCCTGGTGCCCACTCAGTAGCCCTGATAGAATTGTCTTTTTGACGGTGAATGCCAAATACCTCATATCCCCTCGAAAACTTCTCAAGACTACCCTCATTTTGCTCTATCCTTGACACCAAATCGTAGAAACAAGTGTACCTGGACAAAATTTTGAAGCATGACATACATTGTACAAAAACTGTTCCCAATTTTCATAGCAAAGCAAAAACACACAAATATCTGAAGGCATTGTAAACTTGTGACTTACATTTTCATTGCATGAAATTGCACCGATATTCACAAATATAAGAGAAAAAAGCAAACACAAGCAAAGCCAAACTTATGATTAACAATTTTATTGTATGAAATTGAAATTCTACTGCTATTAGATCTATCCTACCAATACTAATACAGTTGTCTTGAGTATCAATGTTTATGTATGATTTGAACATTAATCCTTCTTAAAAACTATCAACCCTTGCACTCCTCGGCACTACTTTCTCTCTGCAGTCCCAGTCTGTTTCTACTACGGCAACTCGGCACATACTGATTACTGCCTTGTAATTACATAGCAACATGAATACGATTGCTAATATATCTATTTGCATGGACAAAATGATGTAGACAAGATTAGTTGCTGACTGTGTTGGCGTTGTCTGAGTATTTGTAACTATTAAACTTTTTTGGTTGATTATTTATTGGTGTTGTGTTATTTATTTAGCATGTGGTAGGACTGTTCCATTATAATAACCAAAATGAACTAGACCAACCCCTGGCCCTAGCCTGCTGAGACCCTCAGCTGTGCATACTGCTGTGATAACAGACACTACTAGCGACTACAGAATTATTCCTACAGGGGAACTTACCAATAAATAATTACAAACATTTCGTAAACGGAATACACTTTAAAGCCTTAAGTGTCCAAGTATATCTATAACAATTGCAGTATGGTTATGGGAGAAATACCATACGGCCCGCACACTAAATAACAATAGCCTAGAACAACCCTGCTGGCTTAGCCTGCTGGGACCCTCGACGAGCAGAAGTCTATCCAAATGCTAACATGTAGCATAGTTTCGACGAAAAAAAGATCAACCCAAACATAATGGTTACGGGTTAGTATAATTGGTCTTGCAAACTGATAGTAAAGTAGTAGTACGTATGGGGTGCGGTTGATTTTGAAGTGTGCGGGCCGTACAGTATTTCACCCATCGATATAGAATGCCATTTGTCCCGGGACCGCAGAGAGAAGGGTAGGCTAGTGCCCACTCCTCTGTGGCAGTACACAGATACACATAAAATTACTGGATTGAGTAGCATGTTCTTTTCAAGCAAATATTACCGACTGGCAGTATTCTCCACAAAGCAAGGGCGTATCTCAGAGGAATAAAACCCAAGGTTAAGTGTTGACCACTGTTGATGGGCTTAAATCTTATCCTCTCCAGAGGGCCAAAGCTAAAATAATGCCCAGCACTTTTTTTTTTTCTTGGCATTGTGCAGATGCAAGAAAAGATAATGGAATTTGGGACAGTTAACCATAGCCACATATGCAAACATCATCAGGCTCAACGTTCTACACAAATAGTTATAGATTTAAATACCGGGAACACACTAGGAGATCTATGACAATCAATGTGCTCGACTAGACAAGACTACATCTACACGGTTACAGTCGATGTTTTTGTTTGCACCATAAACGACGTTGATTTATGTGATCTTCATAATGATCCTATACATTTACCTCCTCCTGATTTCCTGCTCATAAGTACGAAGATAGCCATCGAGTTGAAAAGTCTTTTCCAAGTCTGGCTCTCTCGGAAAACTACCATCGCCTTGCGCCATCGTTGAGGTTGCACTATTCTGTGTCTTGCGGTAGTAACTGTACATGTCGCGCAGGTCACACAGCAGCCTTGCCCTTTCGTTATATGAGTCAAGGTCTCTCGGGGTCATCATGCGGCCGGCGGTGTACTGTTATGTTTTTCCTTGCCAGCACGGCACGTGCTCATTGCATGGGATCATGGCGTTGAGTTTACAGATGGTGTCCTCCTGTTACAATTGTGAAAGATTTCTAGAAAAGAAGTTCTATCACTCCCCTTCATTCCATTGTATCTTCTTTCTCCTACAAATGTCATACATAGCATGTACGCATTCTGTTTCAAGTTGCACACTCTGCAAAACTGCGGTCAGTGACCTAGTGATACTGATAAGCAGCTTGAGCGTATAAGATCAGAGGTAAAGATGTTTTGTTAGGGTAGACCTCTCAAAATTATTTAAAGATGTGTTTTGATGCAAGTGTGCTGCTCTTGTTGTAAGACTATGTCGAACGTACCTGAAGAATATATTTTCTATTGTTTTCTTATACATAATATATATTGCGACCCTAACCAGCACTGTTATGTTATGGGTATTCCTAGCAATTCCCTGTGTATTTCATATTTTATCCTTAGCGACACAGGTACCTGCCCATGACTGCTGATCTTAAGCAAGTGACAGAAGTCACTAATGGTGATGATTAAGGTCGCACAATGCACAAGAAATAACGATGAGCACGTGGGAAAGAAGCGACCTTAATATCACTCTATCATGTGTTTAACAAAAACTCAAGTTTTAAGCTAGTCAAGAATACCAAACGAAACAGACTGGCCAGAGAAAGAAATTTATAATATGTCAAAAGCATGAACCTGAACATTTGTTCTTGTGTATCTTCAATTAGCGTAGAGCAATATAAGATCCATTCAGATCAAAGTGCATTTCCTAGTGGGGGCTCTTGGCTGTTTCGAACACCGAATCTCGGCGAGGTCGCCACACTGTAAATTTATACAGAGTTTCTAGCTTCTAATGCAGTAACCTATGTATAATTAATTACCAAATATATCTACTTACTGTGTGTTCCATTGTATCGGCTGATTATTGACAGTATTTTATTACGGCGAAATAAAATAAATGTAAATTTCGATCTATATTATTGATTAAAATCAATACTTCTGAAATGAGATAAGTGACGTGGGGTTGGGCACATTGAATCCCGGACAAACTGACGAGGATCTCGCCAAGCATCTTTGCACTTTGTAGCGTCTGTAAACCTATTCTAAACAAAATTGGCGCAAGGTTCTAGAAGTGCAGTTTATCCGCGATTTGGGACATTTTGATAAAGTAGTGACATAACAAAGCTTAGACCCTACTAACCACCACAGGGATCTACACTGGTTGCCTTTACTTCTTGTAGAAGCCATTGCTGCATTTCAAAAAAACAAGACTAAACAAAACTATGGGATGAGGAAAAGAAATCAATCCACCTTACTTGAAAGACCAGTATTTTAACACATAAGCAAATCAAACAACACGGCAGAACTTAGCTGATGTTGACCTAGGTTATGAGTTGACTCCGTAGTCCTCGATTGACATAGTATACTTGATATCGCTATGGGAACAGTATTTAAAAAACTAGGAATTAATTCAGCATTGAAATCTGCAACAAAACCCATAAAAGTGGACTCGAACACTACTGAAGGTATCCATATTATCCATATTAAATTTGGCACATATCATCGTTGCATAAAGATTTTTTTCTACTTACATAATGCATAAAAAGGCTCGCTATGTTTGACTTTATTTTAAAAAGGTAATAGTAATTGAATAGTTAACCCGCGAGAGTGTTTGATAAACCGACGCGTTCAAAATACCAAGCACGTTTTCTCTTTGTAAATTCAGTGTATTCATCCAAAGTACCAACATGTCATTCACTTGAGTCGCAGCAGTATCAGTTAGACTTGTAGTTCAAAATTTCCCACTAGGGCCGTAGGTTCTCTTCTAGCTCATTTATGTTTTGTGGCATTTCCTATTGCAGGGAAACCAACCCTATATCGTGAAAGCACAACTTTAGCCAAGTGCCCTCCTCCCAACCCACTCCTCTCTTCACGCCTTTACACCAACGATACATTTACTTTTTTTCTATTTCACATGCAGGCACCTTATAAGACAATTGTTATGTAAACAAGTAAACCTAGATTTAGTAAAGAGTCCGGGTGCGTATTATGCTATTCTAATTTACAGCTATCATTTTATAAAAATACAATATAACTGTCAGACCGGTAAGTAACTAACAACAACAACAACAAAAAACAAAACAAACAAACAAACAAAACAATTCAAGAAAAACAAATAACACATATAGCTATCATCATGATCCAAAGTCAGTTATGGTCAATTCTACCTAGCCTACAATCTCATTATCTCCACCCCCAATCAAGGGGGGGGGGGGGAGAGAGAGATGTTCTGGATTGCTTCCACCCAGAAGCTTAGTTTAATTGTATTGTACTATCACCATTTGGGTTCCGTGAATGATGATGAACATAGTAAATGTCACGAACTTTGAATGTGAGTGAGTCTTAGTTGTGGCATTCTAAGTGGTTATCAGGCGGTGAATACGGACGAGGCGCAGGCAGGAACGGAGAAATGAGAATTGGAATTCTAGACTTTGAAATGATGCAGAATTTATTGCAGGCTATTGGTAACAATACAAACTTCAGGGCAGCTGTCTAACTCTGATGCATATGGCACTCACTGCATTACACTCTCCCTATCTCTCCGGCTGAGCCGCATTATAACACCAGCCCGTCTCGAACTCTCTTGAACCTACCCGTACTCACTACACTATCGTCACACATAAAACCGTGACCTAGTGCGCACACGTGACGTACTTCACACACACACACACACACACACTTGCATGGCCATACAATTACGATCCGCTAAACATCGCTCACTACACACACTCGCGTGTACCCAACATGTATAATCATGATTCGTTACAGTACGTTTCGTGGAATCAATGAAGTACATGTAGCTCGCTTTCGATGTTCTGCGGTAACCGGCTACCACAAAAACTGACCTGATTTGTTGTTATTGTTGTTTTGTAAGACAATTTATCAATCGTGTAGGCTATATTGTCGTTCGACTGGTTTTAGTACATTTAACACTAACTTTCCTTTCCCTATGAAATAAATAGATCTAGGCCCTACACATGAGTAATGTTCGTACTGTAAAAAACATCAGCAAATGACAGTCACATACGGTACCATTAATTTCGGGCTGAGGGATTCCTGTATTCTGAAGATGGCGACTATATTAGCAAGGAAAGCTTTGGGAATCTTTACCTAATTGCCAAACTGAAGAAGATACGTTATACCGCTGGGTTGTCCACTGATTAACGTACGTTGACAAAAGACACCGTCAACGCTTTGTACAGGCTTATAGAACTGCACAACAATGCCGTCAAGAACAGTGCTTGTTAAAACGTAATTTATTTTGTGAATGGAGTACTTAGGATGAAAAGCGTACATGAAAACAAAATGTTGAATATTATGTTATTGTATTGTTTTGTATATTTTATATGGCATTATTATTATGTTTGTATACCGGTACGGTACCCTATTTTTGCAGCCACGTTGCTTAACAATCAGTTGACGATGATCTAGACTAATTTTCATCTCATAGTTAGGCAGTTTTAATGGTAACATTGTAACAAACGGGTTTAGATACTGACAACAGAAGATGGGCATTGGGGGGGGGGGGACGAACAGCACAGTAGAAATGTTATTTTATTTACTCATGAAAGAAAAATGCGAGTTCAGTCCTTTTAGAGAGTAGACTACGATCTACCTGACAGTGAGAGACGGCGACTGGGAACGCACGTAAGTCTCATTAGAATGTGGTCGTCTAGGAATGAACATGTGACTTGATAGCCGTAACACTCATACACACGTGCATGCATGCCCGCAATCGTACACAAACCTGCACACACTGCGCACCACTTCCTATGTTCAACGTTTGATTTGTTTGGTGAAATGTAACAATTGACACTTAAGTACCTTGCAATGTCTTTTGCAGGTCACTGTTTTTTTTGTTTTTTTTTCAATCCTAGATTATAGTTAGGGCCCAATAGATGTTTCCGACCACTGAAGTCCAGTTAACATTTTACTGACCACAGTATACTGCTTGATTGTTTGTGTTGGGGTTTAACAGATAACCTACTTACAAACTCCAGACCCCCGCGGGAATTTAGTCTCTCCTAGATAGTTTTTCACCATTGTGCACCTCACTATGAATACCCTGCATAATGTTTTTCATGTGGTGTTTGGTTGTCATAATTTGCAACGTATGTCCCAGAAATGATCCAACTTTTGTCGGTAAGATCTACAGGTACATGTAATACATTTTTCTAACGTACTGGTAATCAGGCATATATTCATAAAATCATACAGTGAGCCAAATCACAGTGCAATCAGATGGTCCTCATCGTTGTCTTAAATCACGCAGAACAGCAAGTCCGTTTTCTTTTATCCTCCTAAGACACATTTTCTTTCTATATTATTATATCTCCGACGATAGGGCTTGTCACACAACATCGTTGGAAATGATTAGGTGGACAGCATGCATGTCAGGAATACACAATGAACAGTATGCTTTTTTGATGTCATTGTCATGTTCAGCTCGATTTATCCACATTTATAATATATAATATTCATCTGTCTTGGAATGCTACAGACTTGATGATACTTTGACAAACTCCTTGCACTCATTAATGAATGTGACAGGACACTGAAGTTAAAAGTGAATGATTGTTATCCATTGTTATCTTGATCATGCCACACCGCCATTATTAGGGGTGGTGGTGGTGGGGGAAGGGGGGGGGGGTAAATGCTGAGCTCCCACGCTGTGACACTGAGTTAGCCTCAAAAGTGTCGGTTTGATTTGTAGCAAAGTTGTTCGACACTTTTTAATCTTCACGAGATGACGGCCTAGTTTAAAATGGCGTATTTGTTATAAAATGAATGGCTACTGATTTGAATTGATTTTTTTTGTTTGTTTGTTTGTTTTAAACTTTCTTCGACTTCAAATTAGAAAGAAGAAGTTCGGAGAAGATATAAGCCATAACACAAACAGGGCTAAGACAAAACTATGTGTGTTTTAACCCGAAAATATCAACAGAAAAATGTTTGGGGTGCCAATGTTTCCAGAGACTTTAACATTTCTGTGTAAAAAGTGAGTATATTGTCGTCATACATACGTAATATGATTACCATGTCACAACAGCGTCAACGTTTTGTTTTTAATAGGGAATTCCAGTGGAAAGAATAATATGCTAGTCCTTAACCAACAGGTACACCGAGAGGGGGGGGGGGGGTCAGGGGGCATCTGTCAGGGGGCCCGGCCCAGCGGCCGGCCCAACCATGTCAGTTTTTGTCATGACCTATGAAAATAGAAAAGACCTATAGTAAAATAGAAAAGATTGTAGTATATGCTTGTAGCGCATTTGCCAGGTATAATGACGGCACGTACTGAAGTGCAGGAACTGAATTTAACACCAGAGACACCAGAGGCTCGCTCTGGTGTAGCTGGCATGATTTCATACCTGTCTTTGTTCAAATCAATTCTGATGGGATTGCTGTGGTTGCAAATTTTAACAGCTATCAATTTTAGAAATTTGGTGCTGCAGGCAAGAGAAGCAACTTTTGATATCGAAGTAGCAAATATTCATAACCTCATTGGGACTTAAAACTGCGTCGAGCCAAATGGGATGACATATTGTCTGAGAGCAAACTTGTCGCTGAGAGCTGAGGTATTGAACAGTCCCTGTGTTCGGCAGAGACAGCGCAAACGAAGACAACAATTTGTCAGACAGAACAGTTCTCGACGTCGATGATGATCAGCAGGATCCGCACGAACATTTCAAGTGTTCCGTTTTCTACGTCGTGATCGACTGCGTCATTGCGAATTTAACAACACGATATGAAGCGGCGAAGAACTTGGAGGAATTGTTCGGCGCTCTATGGAAATAGCATGATATGAATACAGAAGATGTCCTCATCGCAGCCAAGAACCTGGCAGACAAATATGCTGTTGATATTAGCGCTGATCTGTTGAATGAGCTGGAGCATCTGAAAATAATACACGTTGCAAACTTCGGGCAGAAAAGTCTGTCGCTATTTGACTTGCTGAACAGTCTACACACTTTGAAAATCGATACACTGTTTCCCAACGTTGTCATTATGCTGCGTATCTTCTGTACGCTTTTGGTTACCGTTGCTCAAGCAGAACGATCTTTCAGCACATTGGCCCGAGTTAAAAATGTTCTGAGATCGACAATGTGTC
>JBCAUA010054739.1:0-55479 GCA_038406235.1 Peronia verruculata
GTTTTTTTTCACTTTTCCCCCCCCCCCCCCCCCCCCCCCACTCTTCTTTTCCCCCAGCTGCCCCAAATGACTCACCTATTCATATTATCTTTGAGGCTTTTTACCTTAACTTATCATTTCCTTATATCTCCTTACGAGTTTTATCATTTCTTTAGCCATCTTCAGCAAATAATTCGTTCTTTGCAACTGTTATGTCTGCTGAGGTAATGAGGGCATACGAGAAAATGTGTGAAATATATGGATTAAAATCACGCCTGAATTGTGGTAAAAATAAAGATTAAAGATTTAGATTGTCATTTATATTGTCAGTTAGTGTAGATATGATCTAGGCTTACCAGGAATAAATGCTGTATCAAGAATCCAGAGGATTATGACTGATCCGCCTTTGATTAGGTGGTCTTCACCTTTCTGTTTTGTTTTTTGTTTTTTTACTGCTGTTTTCATCACAATAATGACAATCTGATTGTCATTGACTCATTGCTAACAAACTAAATCACTGCAAATGACCTAAGCATGAAGCAAAACCTGATCCCATGTGAGAAACGTTGTTGTTTAACAGCACAGATATGTTTTTAACACTTTGACGATATTCTCCTCTTCATCCACAGGCTGGGGTATAAATTAAAACGGCTGTCTAAATGTGCTTGTATGAGTTTTGAAAACAAATCTTTTGTTGTCTGCCAAATCTTAAAGAGCAAATCTAGATAGTGGGTCTACCCAGAGGCTAGAAACTCTGCTCTTATTGTTTCAGATAGATGCAGCAGATTGCTATATTATTTCATCTTATGATCCCATTTCATTACATGATTACTGAAGGACGACAATGTTTACAGTCACATATTCTTTATAATTATCTGCAACCTTTCACTACATATCTAGGTTATCATATTAGATCAGAAAGACATATATCTGAAATTTTCTTAAAACACAACTTATACATTACTTTGGAGCTTCTGCTTTCAAAAGCTTGAACATTCATCCATTTATTTTGATTTCACGAAAATAAACTTTTTCACTAAGTAATTAATTTCAAACACAACTATTGCTCATATAAGATTCTAATTATAGTATTCTCTTTCTTCTTGCTCATAAAATGTTTACTTATGTTCATCTTTTCTCTCATATTTGTGAAAAAATAATTGTTTTCTTTCAAGATTGTTCAAAGAATTAGAATAGATTTTTCTATAGAATTTTAGTTTTCTTAGATTGCAATATACATAATATCTAAAATTGTGGAAAATAATATTTTAGTCATAAAAAGGAATTAGAATAATGCTTCTATTTTTCATTAACATTGACCAAAAGTTTGTTCTGTTTTGACCAGCCCAAAGTCCTACTGTATTCATTTTTGAAACAAGTTGTCCTAAATATTGGTTAATCAATTGTTTTGATACTATTTATCTCCCTTTCACCAAGAGGCTGCCATTAGTTTTGTGATTTTGCTCAATATTGATACTTCAAGTATGCTTCATGCGCTATGTAGTGAAAGGCTAGACCATAGTCCATGTTTAGTCATCTTCAGCCACTCACATTCAATCAACCTCATTTATCAGGAGCGTCCAGAGCCAACAGAAGAAGAGCAAGCTCAAGCCGAGGCTCTCAAAGAAAAATTCCGCCTCATTGCAGGCCAGGACATGGAAATTGATGCCTATGAGCTCCGGGAGGTTCTCAATGCTGTCTTTTCAAGAGGTAGGTGGCTGGCACATCTGCAGCTTGCTATTTGGTTGAATTTTCATTAATTTTTGTTTGTGTCATGGATTTTATGTACATTTATCTATTTCCTGTCCCTGGAACCAGGAAAGTTTGCTGAACTGATCTTGTAGTAAAAAACCCTTAGATGTTGTTAAGTGATGTGGAAACTGTGTGTCTTTTTTATATCAGATACTCAGGATTAAACTAAGTTGTCTCATATTTATATAGGTGTTATTTAATCTAATTTATTATGTGAAGTGGTTTTAACATTAGAATTATCTCAAAGTAGAGGAAAATAACATGGGGAGATGGATGAGGCAAATAAACTCTTTTTCTAGAAATTTTATTTGTAATATGCCAAAAAACGAGTTGACATTTCCCTTTTTAACAAAAGTGCAATTTCATTCTCTGAGGCTTTGCGCATTTAGGTACAAAAGGTAAGAAAAGAAGAGACTAGCATACTTTCTGCCTATTGGCCAGCCAAATTTTCTGTCTTTTGTTAAATATTTTCATGATGTTGCATTCTGTTTGTGCTCTTGACTGCCATCTTTGGTGATTTTTCTCTGCTGTGCTTTGGCATCTAATGCCAAAATTAATTCATGTCTGTATTTTCTAATGTGTGTTTTTTCTTATGAAATGAAATTCTTTACTCGAAGTGGGGTTCTTCAATCACTATCTGTGTGAGACAACTGTATTCTGTAAGAGCACTACAGTAGTGAACTTGTTAGACTGACGATACCCCAGTGTTTGCTGCTTACTGGTAGCAGAAATTCATGGGTGCTTTATTAACAAACTGCAGTCATTTTTAAACAAATTTACAGTTCTTTGAACCTGCAATTTTATCAGCACGAGCCTTACAACCTTGCTCTTTCTGCAAAAAGTCTATTTGCTCAAGTTTCATGGCTTGCTGGTCAGTCATTTCTCCAACCTGTTTTCTATAGAAAGATTATTCAAAATTATCCTCGCCGAGGGTGCTGCAACAGCTCTTCAATTTTCAAAGTACCTTTACATACCAAACGCAAAATCCGAATCTTACTGAATGTTAAGAACTGAATGTTATCAAGTTGTTTTGTCATAACAACTTGTAAACATTTCGCTATTTCTTTTGTTGTCTTGTTCTTCTATCTAACATCTTCCATATGCATGATTTAGGTCTAGATTCTTCATGCAGGTAAATAATTGCTCAAAGAAAATTTATCTTATATTCAGTGTGAAAAACATTCAGAGCATTTTACTAAAGGATAATGTAATGTAAATATTTGCCAAAAATAAGCAATCATATAAACATCAAATTATTTTGAAGGTGGAAAAACGTAATTGTATATAATGTAGATATTTGCCAAAAGCAAACAGTCATTCAAATTTCAGGTTATTAACAAATGGAAACGCAGTGTAAACTTAGATAAGCAGAACAGATCAAGTTAGAAGTAACTGAAATCTTCATATCAAGCAAAGAGATCTGTGTAGTCCTAACTTTCTCTACATACAATTAATTAAACTAATGTAAATCTAGAGAGAAATGGATACTAATGGTGTCCTTGTTGGATGTTGTGAACAAAGTTCGGTATAACTCCATAGAATAAAAAGTTGTTGGGAAAGTCTGAATTTTTTTTTCTGTAAGTAGTTGCATGATGATGGTTTTGTTGTTCTTGAATACTGAGATTGATATCAGTTTAATTATCTTTTATCTGTATTGACATAAAATGATGTTGCAGTTGCAGTTGTTTTATTAACTGGTGAAATAATTAATTGAAAAATGATGTTTCCTGTTGTCTTAAAATGTTTTTGCAGATGATTCATTTGGTAAGAATAGATCATGAAAAATTTATCGATCTTTGGCTTTTCATGTTCCTACTTGGTCACCAGCTGTACCCGTAGTTTTTTTTACTTATACCTGTATTGATCTATACATAGAACTCTCTTAATTCTGTTTTAATGCCAAAAAATTTTGTAACAATCCTAAATAACTTGACATCATTCTGGGTTTGGCTATTTTTAAATGTTTGCGGAGAAGAAAAGGGTGAGGCGAATGTGAAGAGGATGTTTGATTTAAAGCCTCTTCGCACGAGTCACTTTTTTTGGAGCATCACTAACAAACTGAATTGAACATGACCTTGAAAACAGTAGAAACTTTCACATGCAACCTCTGAAACATGGAATCTAGAAATAGGAAGAAATCCTGGCAACAGCTGAGAGACCAAAATTCAGGAAAATCATCTTCCTTGTGACATGGAATCATTCTTCATCCTCGGCTTGCATACAAAGCAGTTGACTGACCTCATGTGCATACACTGATGTCAAGCTTTCTGAACTATAAACTTAGTTTTCCTGTAGTGGCTGCACTTATATAGAGTTTAGTTGAGATACCAAATTACGTTTCACTCATGGCTAAATACGGTTTTATTTTGCTTTCCAAAGTTGCTGTTCTAATATTTTCTTCAATATTCAGGCACACAAATTTAATAGAATATGTCATATGATGTATTCACATATATACTACATCTAGATGATATAATTTAGTAAAAATATATAAACAAATAATAGAAGCATCAAACATAAAAACTGAAGGAGAGTTGGAAAGAATACTTCAGTAGTATAAAAGTATTCAAGGTTCCGGGTTGCTTATGGACATATTCAGTGATTATCTGCTTTATTATTCACATTTACTTTTGTACATGAAAACTTTAACTGCAGCATATCTCTGAATAGAGAGTCATTGTTTTCAGTATTTAACAGACAAGATGAGGAGATTTTTTTGTTTATCTCTTTTAATCTAATAACATTTTTGGCCAACTGATTTATGAAGATTTATTTTCACTTCTTCTATTATTGTTTCTGTCATTGTTCTGAATCATTTTTAATTTACCCAATCACGCTGAATTTACCCTGCACAATATTTTGTTTGCTCTAAGCAAGCATTTCCTTTTTTTTTTTTATTTCCTTTAAACATGAGCAAGTTTATTCAGTGGCTAAAGGGCGATTTATTTGCTGCATGTTTTGGCAGAATTTGAGTTAGTAAATTCAGTGCAGGCCCTGCAATGATGCCACATTTTTTTTTTTTTTTCTGTTCGTGTCATAGATAAACACAATTTTGGATGTTTCTGTTCAACTTTCATTAATACAGACTGTGATCACCAATCCACTTTGACTTTCAGTTCAAGTATGGATTCACACTTTCAGTTGTCAATGTAAAATGTCAAGAATCTTTGGTTTATCTTGTTTTTGTAAAATAGGAGTGCCTTGTTTTACTGAGCAGTTATCACAGAATGGTTATTGTATCTATTTCACCACTGACTCTATTACTGTACAGAGTAAAGCCATGGAGACCAAGCCACTTCTTTGGCTTACAAGCAGTAAAAATAGCCATTTATCAACTTTCACTATTCTCCACAGCCTTTACAGGTAGATTTGGTGCTCGGTTGTTGGAAAAAGATATCCTAGTAATCTGCACAAATTCAAATTGAAACTACATGTATTTATATAACAGAAATGTCATTGTCATAATTGGTCCACAGAATATATAAATGTTTAAGTTAAAAACACACCTTGTTTATACACTATACAGTCAACTAACAAGCATGCAAGGAAACTAAATCACGTTTGGTGATATGGACATCGATGAAACCTATTTGTTTTATACACTCATCACTATTATCTGCATGTGCTAAAATGATTTTGATATTCAGGAGTAAAAGATTTTCTGAATTTAGCAGATATGAATTTGTGTTTTCCAAAGTGAGAAAATTTCTGTAAACAAATTCTGTATTGATGTTAAGAAAACAGATTCAAGAGACATTTTTTTAAATTGAAATTCCATCCAACCTATGACAATTTCAACTGTGTAAACATTCATCAGAAAAATGAAAAGTTGAATGTTAAAAGGGATAATTTCTCATTTGATTGGACTGATCATGATATAACCAGCAAGTAAACTTCAGATAGATTCTTGAGCCCAATAATGAGAAACGTCGTATGCTTAGAAATATGTGAAATCAGAAAAAAATTAGGTCCTCAAAGAACCAATAGTTCTCTCTAATTTTATCTTCAATAACTGTTTGCGTTATAACACAATTATTGTCGACTCTGCTCTGGCAGATTCAAATGTGACCTATCCTCAGCTTTTCAGTAACATTCATCATAACTACATATTTTGTCTTCTCTAATTTCCATTAAACAGACATTATTTCACTCTGTTCCTTTATGGCTGTTAATTTTGTTCAAGCAAGTGCCTGATGTTGAGTTGGCTGTGTGTTGTATATCTCTTTATAAAACCTTCATCTGTAACATTTGTCTTGCGCTCAGGGTAAATGAGTTGGAAGTCATGTTGGGTGAGTTCAAGTCACAGCCGTTTTTGATCATTTTTTACAATTTTCCAACTATGATACCAAAATATATATTTCTTCAGATTAAAAAAAGTTTAAATTGTGGTTTTTGTGAAAAAAAAAAAAAAAAATTTAGTATCTTAGTTGGAAAGTAGTTAAAAATGACCAAAAATGACCGTATATCTTCATTGCCCAGCGCGACTTCCGACCCATTCGCAAGACATTTGTTTTGAGTTGCCATCAAAGTTAGTTTGGTCTATGAGCTTATATCTCTGAATTGTGAGTGTAGAGGTTTATGCAAGTCTCCAGATTATATGTCTATGTCATGCATGTATAAGCGATCTGTCTCTGCAGAGGAAATGTGGTGAATAGGCGGGTGGGGAGTGGAAGATGGGTTTCAATAAGAAAAAGCATGGCTTATCTGCAGATGTTTACATGTTTCATCTTTCAATCTGTGTGGTAGAGGAATGCGTTCTTTTTCAAGTTGGAAATTATTGAAGAATATGCTCTCATCCAGCTTCACTGTGTTTGCATGAATCTGAAACAGATATGCGTTTATGTCTCTGCATTGAAAAATCTTTCATGGAGACTGTAATAATTCACCTAATTCTGGACATTCGGAGCAACTTAGGGAGCAGTATTATTTACAATAATCTCAGTGACATTATGTGACCTGCCAAGCTTGCTGACTTGTTGACTTTTTTGTCATAGCATTGTGGTTGAGGGTTTGCTTCATTAGGTGGCTTTCTAGCATTCAATTCATGGATGAAACAGTGAAGAGAGCAGGCTATGGATGTGGGCTGTGTGACATTATTATATTTATATAAAATAGACAGGGATTTGCCAGCATTGTGTCTTTGTAACTGTTAGAAATTTATCTGTATTTAGATGCAGTATATGCAGTGCAGTGTAGTATTTAGTTTTAGCTTGTCTTGAGCAGTTTGTATATGCAGCAGATATACAGTTGGCAGATCTCGAGATCTTTGCAAGCAAAACATATGTATGGCTTGTCATGGTAGCTTATTCATTGTCTGACCGGACACATCCAGCCACGGACCATAAGACAGGAAATCCTGGAGAAATATCCTTGCTATTTTATAGTATATATATGCATGATTCATGTCCTAGACCAAACTCTCATTCTGACATCCTGACTATATACACTGACCATAACACTTGATGGCCAGTGCCTTTCCTCTGATTGTATTATATACTGACTCAGTCATCATATCTTCTCCTCCTGCTCCCCCCCCCCCCCACCCATCCCTTCCCTGTGCCCTTATCTAATCTCTTCACTATTCACCGCATGAGTTAGTGTTATATATGGATGGACAAAAAAAACAAAAAAAACTACCATAAATATGTTATGCTAGATAAATATAAGATTACAAACATAATAGATCAAACTATATAAGTATAGTATAAAGTAGTGTGTTATGCTAGATAAATCTTAGATTGCAACTGTGGTTAATTTATGTAAAATGTAACATTTGCTATATTGGAAAGAAAAAAAAAAAATATGATAAAAGATGTACAATGTTTGTTTCATATCAGCGTGATAAATCTATATGATATGTGCTAATGTTATATGTTGTAAGTATTTGTGTGTGTGTTAAGAAGTATAGTTAGTTCTAACCAGCATCCATGAGGACTGTGATTTTGTGTGTCTAGCAACTTAGGCACTAGTTAATAGAACTTCCCAGATCAAATTCAAACTGAAGTACGGTGTCCTGTTTACACCCCATGCATGGACCTTTCTCAATGTCCCTTAAATGTAACGTGCGTATAAGTGAGCATGCACTAAATGAAATGTAGGTCCAGTATTGATTCGCTTTTACAGAGATTATGGTGTTTTATTCCCACAGAGTTCTCCTTCCCTGGCTTTGGCGTTGACACTTGCAGAAGTATGGTGGCCATGCATGATGTATCCTTTATAATAGCTGAAAGAGGTGAAGTGTATAAAATTAGGTACCAAGATTTCTTGTTGACGGCGAGCGGAAAGCGGATAGCACAAAAGGCCAGAGTGCCAATGCTGCCGGCAAAGTGCAAGTTTAACATGCAAACAAGAGGCAATGGTTGGACAGCCCAATATGGCACCACCCTCTGGGGCATGCCGAAAGGGACCAAAACCAAAAATGAACAGAACAGAACAGAACATTGCTTGTTGAAGAAATTCTTATTGGTTTTATCAAGGCTAAAGTTGATGCCTCATGAGCATGTGAGAAACCAGATGAAAAACTTCAACAACATCATCAAATGGACAAAAAAATTAACATTAGGAGAAAATGAAGACCACTGGTGAAGATTGGGGCCCAGTTCACCACGTGGTCTCCCAGGTTAAGGGGTAAGAAAAAGTTGACGTGAACAACAAAAAGATTTTGATAAAATTTCCATAATGTCTGACTGTAGATGAATGGTGTAAGAATCTGAGAGCTGGGTTATAATTTACTAGAGTGCACTTGTGTGATAATAGAAAGTATAACTTTTCCTTGCCCAAACATCTCTATATCTGTTCTCATACGCTGGATTCAGCGATATTTGAACTCCAGTCATAAATTTGGCTGTTGAAATTTAACATTTTGGCAGAGGAAACAATTGACCTGGTGTCCCTGAAAACTTTTGGAAGATATTTAATAGTCTAGTAGCTGTGTTCATGGACAGTTAGAGGACTAAGTCTTAGGATGCAGAATGCCATTCCTCCCTGTGGGTAGCATTATGTTTCATGTTTTTCAATGGGATACAGATAATTTTATTTTATTTTTAAAACTTGATAAGTAAATCTTAGAATTTGCACCACTGAACTGTAAAATTAGTTTTTGTTCACACATGGGAAAATTGTGTGAAGAACAAGAATAGACTTTGTGTAAAATACCAAAATAATATGGTCCACTTTGAGAATCACGTCGAGTGTAGTGTCAGCGAAAGGGCTAAACTCTGTGTGACACATGAGATGGTGTGATGGACACCAAGAATTAATTCTGGTGATGATCAATGATTAACTGATATGCTGTCTCTGTGATGTCTGTTATTTCCTTAAGCCAATCCCAGGGTGATCTTTCTGGCAAGCTGGGCTATGATGAGTTCAAGGAATTGTGGGATGACCTGAGGAGATGGAAGGTAAGACACAGTGTTGTTGCTATGCCAGGTTGCATGCCAGAACAGTCAGTGGTGAAGGGAATATTGTGGCAATGTCCTGTGCATCGGCTGCTCCTCCAATGCAAACAAAAAAGCAGGGATGGAGGTGGGAAAGAGAATAAAAGCACTTAACTATTGAATCTGCATTTGAATAGATCAAAGACCATCATGATGTATATTTTACTCCAGGTTAGTACAATGTCCAGTTGAAGAAATGCCCATGAAGAAGAGATTTCCATTACTATAACTGACATCAGAAAATGTATTAGCTTTCCATGATTTGATGTTAGTATCATCATAAACTTTGATATTTCATGTGAAGATGTTTGATCATCTTGTCCAGCAACTCTGCAACAGACGTGAAACAAATAAATGCTTAAATGAAAAATTGTATATCTCTCAATTTTCATGTGTTACCCAAGGTAAAACTATCATTGTTTCACTTCAGGGAGTGTTCAAGGACTTTGACCGTGACAACAGTGGCAACCTGTCTTCCTTTGAACTGAGAAATGCTCTCAACCATGTGGGTAAGTCACAGCAGAACATTGAGGAAACTTCAGTAGCATGACTCAGTCTGAGCTGACTTATCATAAGTTTCACAATTTATCTCCCCTGAAAGAGAAGTAGGCAGAAACCTGTACAAGTGGGGTTTCTTTTAATCTGTTCGCAATTTTGGTGTAGATCAGTGAGTTACCAGAATGAGAATGAGAATGAGCATGGCTGTTGATAGTTACTTTTGAATGAATGTTTATTCCTCTATGCTATATTTTTAGGCATCTAACCCTTACAATAAATAAATATGTCGGGCAGGAAAAGAAGGAGGAAGAGGAAATGTCGGTCACTGGCAGGAGGAGAAGCAAAGTAAAAATATAATATAACTGAAGAGTTAATAAAAGAAGCAGAATCAAGTACATCCTTTATCCTATCCTCTCCCCTCCTCTCTTCTTGTGCTAGTTATACACAAGGTGTCATTGTTTTTGTCTTACTAGCCATATAACAGATTGTATTCAATAAATCCATTGGAGACATTGGAATACTTCCCAGCTCATAGTATTTTCTGTTGTTTTGTGAAGCACAGTGTTACACGAATCACCTGTTGTATTTCCCAGGATTCCACATCAGCAACTGCACCTTCAAGTCTCTGGTGATGCGCTACAGCAACAAACAAGGCCAGATTGACTTTGGTGACTTCATCTTGTGCACTGTGAGACTCAAGACCATGCTGAGTAAGTGGAGACACACAAAAGTCTCATGTGTGATAAGTCGAGTTTGGGATGAAAAATGTTGCTTTTAAACCAGATGAAGGTAGATTATCATTACAGATATTCCTGTTATGTTGAATTTTGAATTTAAAGACAAAAGTGATAGTATTAGCATCTCTCTTGCTGAAAGAAACGCATTTGATTCCATGGTTGGAAAACTGAAATCGTGAGCTCAGTTCTTTGTTATCCTATCTCCATTTTGGGATGATGTAGAGATATTTATGTATGTGAAAAAGGGACAGTAAATCTACCATGTACTGTAGTCATTTCACCGATCACTTGCCCAAACAAGTATATTCTGAAAATCATTTTGTCTTATCTCCTGTTTACACAAATGGCTGCTGAACATAACTCATCAATTTTCTCAAAATGTGAAAATTGGAGATAGCGTAACAGAGAACTGAGCTCACGAAATGTGTAATTTATTTTACAGGTCATTTTCTTGACAATTGCCCCAGAGTGCCATTTTATTACCTTCCCTATTTTTCAGCTTCCTTCAGGGGACATGATCCTGACAACACTGGCTTTGCTCCATATGATATTGACAGCGTAAGTTTTGTTTTCATGTGGCTAGATCTGTCATAGACTATATTTTGAAGAAATAATTAACGGACTGAAAAATTACAAAGTGAAACTTTGTGGTTGTGTGTGTGTAATTCATTGCTGAGTTGATATATCAGTATGATAGATATTTTAATTTATTATGTCTGTTATTCATACTCACATAGACTTTCCTTGTCAAGGCAACATATGATTTGAAAATTAATTAATAAATATTGATGTGCTGATGCTCTTTCACAAATCAAAGCATGTAACATTAACTCTTAATGAGACAAAGTTTATAAGGGAGTTAAACCTTATCTTTATTCTGTCCTTGCCAATGGATGATTCATCATTCCAATAGCCTGTCATGTCTGTTCTTAATGCCGGTATACCATCAATATTAGTTTCATCTGTTGTGAATGATGATTTTTTTTTTTTTTTTGTGTTGTGGTTTGGCATGAAAGGCATGATCCATTTCTGGAGACTGTCTCTTTGTTAATTTTGGTTTGGTTTTAATTTCTTTTCATCCACAGTTCATCCAGACTACCATGTACTCATAAACGTGCGGAGGTGGACTGTCTGGCTAGGTCTGGAATCTCTGACAAATTTGTGGAACGATGGGATGAGAGGCAGTATAGTGGCAGAACTACACCAAGTGGCTTTTTATTTCTTATTTCTTGTCTGTCACATGACACATTTGCTGTTTGTACCTAGTGCTGTATCCCTCACTTTTGACAGAACTTTATGCTTAGTGTATGATTGTACTGCAAGACAATCATTCATACTACACAAAATTCGCTTTTTTTTTTTTTTTTTCAAAGTAAAATCAAGAAAAAAATGTAAGAAGGAAATTGGGAAGCTAAATGATTTATTGATTTTCATATGCAGGAAACAAAATAATTTTACAGTAATGATGATTATGGACAAGCACTTTGCCAGTTCGCATAGCACTGCTGATTTGCTTTGTTTTATAATTTGTTTCTTTCTCATGTAATCCAAAGTTTTATAATTAAATTATGCAAATGCTTTAGTATCTCTCAAGGCAAGTGTTGTTATATCATTATAATTCTATATTTATACATTTATACATGTTTGTGTCTAGCCCTAGATCATATTTTATAGTTATACAAATTCAGATATCCTGTGCACAGTTTTTAGCTTCTCAGCATCTGAGAAGATTACGGCAAGTAGCACTCATTGTATAAGTCACCACATTGCACTTTAAGTTAGATATTTTCCACATGACAAACAAAATTACAAATGAATATAAAATCAGAATACGGAACTTTATGATCTATTCTGGTAAATGGCTAGGACCCTCTCGAATGATATTTTGTCAAGGGCATCCTAGTCTAGTTTTCAAGGTGTGAAAGATTTTCAGTCACTGAAGTTTAGTGCAAGGCATATAGATCAACCATGTGTTTAAAGCCATGCATTTTCACTGATTCATGCTAATGAAAAAAAAGAAAAAAAAAGAAAAGCAGCTCTCATATGGATGTTGTGCATTTTTGTTATTCAGTTTGCTTTTTGGAAAATTATCAGACTAGTTCAGTAATTAATCTCTTTCTTTAGTGTTAGATTGCATATACTATTCTGTGGTGTCCGGTTGTGTGATAATTAACTAAATGCAGGACCGCCTGCCTTTACACAGCACTAATTTATTTCTTCACCAGAGTTAATTTGCAGTAATATCATATCTATACATATTTTTTGTTCATATCCTCATATTTATGTTCAAATTCATTTTTACTTTTTAGAATATTTTTTTTCTGTATAAACGTGCACTAACATTTTTTTAAAACTTCATTTCTCAACAAAACAAACATCAACAGTAATAGGAGCCAAGGAAAAATTCATTCCTTTTACATTTTTGTTAATCTCAGTTTTTTACTGCAAAATTTCAAATTTTCCTCAGTTTTGTGACATCTCATTATGTTGCAAATGTTAGGGAAGTACCTTTTTTTTTTCATCTGCAAGGTTTTTTGACATGGGCTATTACCGTCTCAAAACTTTAAGAACCCTAGTTACATGATTTGTCATCAGAATGGAAAACATAGTCACATTACTAATAAAAGTCATATTTTTAATATGTCTTTCTCCAGACTGTGTATTGTATGTACTTCCTCTTTCAAAAGCATGATATAACTGGCTAGTGATTTTGAAAATTTATATCACAATTTTCATCTGTCATCGTTTTTACCTTTTTAATCTCACTTTTGTGAGGGATATCACAATACTTTATGTGAATAATATTGTATACAGCATATTGATTTTGGCTTGAGAGACCCACAGCAAAGTGATTTGAATGTTTTTGATACCATGTCAGCTGCTATTTTTGTTTCTTTTTTTTTTGTGATTGTTTTTTTTTTTTTTCTTCTACGTATTTGAACAGTGCATTGTTATACTCCAGATATTACAGTATCTGTTTCTGTGGTTCTTGAGACGGTTTTGGTGATTATATATATATATATATAATATATGTATATATTTTTTTTTTAACTGTCTGCCAGTTTCTTTTTTTTGTTTGTTTTTGCCATTGTGTAATTTGTTTTTTCTTTTCATCAGCAGTCCCTCCCCTGCCCGTCTGTCCAAAGCCTGCATTTGAAACATACATGTAATTGCTTGAACATAATTTTTTCTTTGTTGCAGATTTGTAGACCTCTATATAACCTCACAAGACAGTCTGGAAATACTCATAAAATTGGAGTGAGTCCCAACTGGGAAGTGTCCATTAATTAACATCTTGTTAGTAAAGGTCTGACTAAATTTAAAATCTACAGTACACTATCAACATCAGCAATCAAATACTCTTTCACTTCTGTCTGATTGCTTGATTTGATTTTAAAAAAAAATATTTAGGCTGATTTTGGTACTTAGTCTACTGATTTTGGAGTAAATGTAGATGGTTTTCAGAAATTATATTTTCCAGATAAATTATGGAATTGTTAACTTCTTAGACTAAGAAGTCATTTGGGTAAAAAAGACTTTGTCACAAAACTTTATGTATGCCTATCAATCTATATGACTGTGCCTGGATATTAAAATAATTTCTGATAGTGTAAGCCACATTTCTGTCATCAAATGCGATGGACTTCAGGTGATAAGATACGGAATAAAGGAATGGCAGAGATTAAAGGTTATCAGGCGAACGCAAGTCTGCTTTGTTTTATTTGATTGGTGCTTCCCTTCCTTACCTCCTCATGCTGAAGACCTCCCATGAAATACATCTTTGAGTCTTGATATGTGGATCAGCTTTGTATTTCCTTCAACAAGATCTATATATACGTGATTGTAAACGTCCATGTGGTTATATGTGCATCCCTTTCCTTATCTTTCTAAAGCAATTTTGCCCACTCATAATGTCTTAGAATAATCAATTGTTTATCTCTCTAACATTCAGAAAATATTTACTCACAGGTGTACAGACTTACATGCAGTACTGTGTTTTGTATAGGTAACAACCTGGTGAGCGATTTTGTTTTCTCTTTGACGAAACTATAACTTTTTTTGTCCTTATCTTTCTTCATTTTGTTTTGTCTGTCTTACCTGTGTAGTGCCTTTGCTTTCATTATTTTGTTTGTGAGGGTATCTGTTGTAAACATATAACTATCAATTATTATTAAAAGAAATACCTCAAACTGTTGAGAAGGATTTATTTCGTATGTTCTTCCTTGTCTTTATGTATATATATCTTGCGACCAGGGCAAATAAGTCGGAAGTCACGGCGGGCAACGAAGAGATATGGCTGTTTTTGGTCGTTTTTAACTACTTTCCAACTAAGATACTAAATTTTGTTTTTTTCACAAAACATCAATTTAGCTATTAAAATATTTTGGTATCATAGTTGGAAAATAGTAAAAAACGACTGTGACTTGAACTCACCTGGCACGACTTGTGACTCATTTGCCTTGGGCGGAAGACATAGTATGTAAGAGAGACCTGATGCAGCAAGAATGTGACACTTTACAAAGGGATATATTGGTGAAACACTGTCAAGGATATCAAGACAGACATATCTTTGCTGGACACTGTGCTTTGGATCAACAGCTGTCTCTTCTATCATCTGAGAGTGGATGTGGATATACCAATGATGTTTAAAACTCCCTTCATATTCTCTGCATATTAATTACTCTGGAAACAACCAGATCAAAAGCTGGTGACCAAAAAAATTTTCAAAAAAGAGAAAAAGGAAAAAAAAAAAAAAAAGGAAAAGAAAGGTTTCCTTTGATACTTGACAATCTATATAATAAGAGCGACCAGGGGGGGGGCGTGGCCCTTATCTTATGGTCCAATAAAGTCGGAATCGGAAGGCATTTAAAATTTAAATAAAATTACATACGTGTGCAACTGATACCCAATTGTGTTATAGGCTACTCTTTATTTTAATTGAATTTACAGAGTTGTTTTAATTAATTTTTTTTAATGCCGAACTATCATTCATTTTGTCCGCCATCACTTCCGTGCAGGACACATGACACGTTCAAAACATGTTTTCTTTGAGTTATTATCTGTTTAATGAACCAAAATATCAGCATCGAGGTGCACATGCTGGCCAAAAAATTTAAGTTGCAGGACTATATATTTTTAAAAAAACCTCCCACGGAGGCCAGGGGGTACCCAGCTAGTATAATATAATATCTGATTCTTAAATTTCAAGTATATGACTATCATATTATCCTATCATATTATCAATCTTCTTTTTTTATATAAATGTCTTAAATAATAAGACTGGACCATCAACTGGACAACAACATTTAAAGAAACATATAACAATCTGGAGAAATAATAAATTATTAATGAGGCAACTATATGCAACTCACCAAATTTTCAAGCCACTTTGACAAACTTCTTCAAGACTGACTTTCTTTCAGCACAACAAATGTTATCATGGCATCTGTCAGGTATTTAAAGATCTTGCATTCTCAAACAACATAATCCAAATCAGCAAACAGAGAGAACAGCCTGGTTCATGCAAATAAACACTCAAACAATATTCTCATTTCCATGAGTTTATTGACAATTAGTAATGAATGGCTAAAATAACTATGCAATGAGAAAACAAAATTCAAATGTTAAGATTATATATGAACATACAATGTTTGTGTAATCATTTCTGAACAGGCAGTCTGATGCATTGTGAAACAGTGTAATAAAGTTTTCCGCGGATTGTATCATATAAGATATTGAAAGCAGACAGATAACCACTTTTACTCCACTAAGATTATTTACAAAACAGCTGTTATTTTGCTGGTGATGTAATGGCTGAGGATACCAGTGGAACAGAGTGAATGAAAACGGAAAGGTTTAAGCATAATACAATAGCTGAGTGGAAACAAAACATAGTTTTCCCTCAGATTTCATTCTGATTTTGAAGCTGATAAGGAATGAGAGAAACTCTGCATAATGAGAATGGCATAGAATATACACGTACACTGAATACTATACACATCAATACCACACAACAAGAGGACAGGACTATGGGACCTGGATCTGTTGGTGGCTGGTGAGAAAATGACAAGACAGATCACGTTATCAAAAAACACTGGGGACACCACAAATAGCTTTAGTTCAGTAGTTTTTCATGCTGATAAAAGTGTTATTGTTGTGAGCATCAAGGAAACAAAACATGACTTACTGTACACAAGAACAGTAAAAGAAAATGAGCTACAACATAATAAAATCAGGCTCTCGTCAAATTTTGAGCATGTGAAGTTATTGGTATCACTACAAAGATAATTCATTACTTTTCTGTGTGAGAAAAAAATTTTGTTCTGGCTTAAGTAAAAGCCGAGTTATCAGAATTAAAGATGATGGGGGTGACTTGTTGCTGCAGTTGAATTTAGTGAGAAAAGGGCTGAAAATCACTTTTGTTAATCCTTATCAGTCCATGCCACTAAATTACGCTTTTTAGGCTTTACTCAATCCATTTCCAGGAATGCATTTTTAGATTGATGTAAAAGGGTTCTGTGAAGAAACAATATGCCTTCATTGTTGAAAAATTTGCGATTTCTCCAGCGTCTTAGTGTGACAAGTGCCTGATTTCACTGTCTTCTGTCTCAAATAGTAAAATCCAACCACTGTGATTGATACTTGGCCAAAAATGCACACTCCACTCAGTATGGAAAGTATGGTGGGTTAATGATCCCCTGTGTGGAAAGTATAACCACACTTCATCCATTACCCAGTGATAGAACGTGAATGGTTCATCCACAGGAGGGTGCAATGTTGTCTATCCAGTGACAAGATACACTTTTGTCAAGATTTAACAGCTCTCCAGTTGCACCACAGCAGTGAGCCATCTATCAAGTGAAACTCAGCATTGGGAGGGTACATAGGCACTGAGATGTGATGCTAAATAAACTGTTGAGAAGAATGACATTTATTTACTTAACAGTGTTCCTGCATTCCAGCTATAAAACAGTAATAGCAGCTGTCAAGACAGATCAGCTCTTAGATTGATTACATGTATGGCTATGTATAATATTATGTGTATTTTTATCTCACTAATATCCACTAAAATGGACCGATGGGCCAGCTAATACACTGACTACAACATTGACTATTAGGCCGGCTCACTCCAGTAGGTGTATGGCGCATTTCTTTTCATCCTCTTGATACTCACTGAGGTGAACCACCTGACCAACTGACTGATACGACTCATTACAACATGGCCTTTCACATTTTGTCCATTTGGAAAAAAAAACTGACAAACATAACAATGATTGTTTAGAATGGCTTATATGTAATCAATGCCCAGTATGACATGCTACTGCTATGGAGAGACAATTCTTGAAATTCTATGGCATTCTGGCTCAGATATGGGAATGATTGAGCTAAGACAAACAAACAACTGTAGTTGATGAATCAAAGCACTCAGATAAGACACTTTCATAACATCAGTTTGTCTTGTCAACAGTTTCATGCCACTGACAATCAACAATTAACAGATACATATGCAAAATCAAAGTTCATGAAAAATTTCAAGACAGGTGAAATTAACCAGTCTTAATGATGTATTGCCCTTAGCATTTTTCCATTGTTCTATCCTACACTCCCATTTGCTCATCTAAAGAGGAAATTATCTTCCATTTTCTCGAGTTTTTAACATTTTTTTTATAATAATCTTAAAAAAAATAAAAGTCTGAACACAGTCACTTAAGTCTTCTTGGTAAGACAATGACTTCATTGTGAATTGTTGCTGGTTTCTGAGCAATAAACATTACTACATACATGCATGAAAAATCAAAGTGGTATCTATGATAGCTTGTTTTCCAAAGGGGGTAAGAAAACAAGTTTGTAAAATACAGACCCCATGAAGATTAAAAGACATCACTCTCTAAGGTGATGATAATAGTTTTTCTGGCTCTCAACTGATTGTTGGAATCTTTATTCATTGTAATATTCTAATACTGAGGCTGTGATAAATTTCTAATGATAAAAAATCTTGCCATCAAGAGTGTTACAAAACCAACGATAAAGTATGATAAGACAAACTTCATCTGCCCTTAAAAGAAATTTAATTCACACTTGATGAGACACTATAATATACTGTTGGTGTTGCAAACATTCTATGTAAGTCTGAAATTTGGAAATTTCGATGTTTTTTTTTCTCTTCAAGGTGAGCAAAAAATACCTATTGTGGCGCCATGTTGAGACTGACCAACAGAGATGCAGGAAAAATCTGCTAAGATCCCACCTCTTCTTTACAATAATTTGACGTCAGTTTTTACTCTCTGAAAATAGTACTCACACTGACTTGAGTGGGTTGTTTGCAACACCCAACAATATGCAAGATACATTCAAATTCATGTTATACAGTCAAAACATTGCGAATAGCATCAAATCAAGGCCGACTCAAGAAACATTATCTCAGCCTAGTAAGTGAATTATTCACAGTAAGAATGAATTTCTGTAACGCTCATGACCAGCTCTTCCAAGTAAACAAAGCCTACTTCTTTCTGAGTGTTTCAACTGATTATAAAGGGGATGAAGAGAGACTTCCCAAATAACGTTACACTTTAATATACATGTCCCTTGTGTAGGCTGTCACTGTATCAAGGATTTTTCCCTTCACAAATTTGTTCTCTTTCTTGATACACCTATTTAAATTGTCTCTTTTCCCTTTCTCATAGACATTTCCCACACAAGTTGTTATACAATTCATAACACTGTGTATGGTGGGTTCTGACTGGATGAATTAAACAAAAAATAGCAGGGCTACAACCTGGGTGGGTCAGACTTGCTCTGTGCCTGGCCCTGGGAAAAACAGAAGAGGTCAAAGGTTATGGAAATGATAACAATAATCAAACAATAACATCATCTCATATATCACATATCATCAATCTGGATTAAAGCTTCTGACATTGCTACTGGAGCATAGGAAATGACAATCTATGAACAAGTCAAGAAGTTAACAAATATTAGTAAAAGGAATGGTTCTAGCTGTGTAACTATTGAATCTCGACAATCTCCACCAACTATTTCAATGTAAGAAAGCCTTACTGTTGTCACTTTTTGCATAAAACTCAGTGATCTTTTGCCAGCTACATTTAAGCCAAACATCTCCCCTGCCTAGACGATCCTATGTTTCATGAACAAAAGCAACAAAGGCCAGGTCTATGAAATTGAATTATGTGATTTCTGAATTTCATAATTGTTCATAATTATGGTTGTCAGAGAATCGTTCCCCACATTAATTATCAGCTGGTACAGTGATATCAAATGATTTTCTGACACCATAACTCTATCTCTATGACTACAGTATGTGAGCATGTCTCAAATCATGTCTGTATACTTTTTTTGTTATGAGTATGTACGTATATTGTTGCTCCTGTCTGTTTTGAGGCATATTTCATGTGTGGCTGTTAAATATATTGGTTCTGTAAAACGCTTTGAGCTCTTCAGGGGTGAGGCACTATATAAATGCTCTATATCATCTCTGACATAAGGGCAAAAACCACAAGAATAAATGAGGATGTCAAATGCAAAGGGTATCAGTATCAATGATTCACAACCTGACAGGAAGGAAATTGATGCAATTCATTTTGTAATACTAGATCACATCTGACACACTTTATCTCACTCACATCAGACATAAAACATAAAACTCAATGTTTCAATCCTCAAAAAATCAGAGTATCAAATCTGATACCTCACAGAATTTGGAAATGGCACATTCTAATAGCTCCTCTCAAACTGTTATTGAAATCTCTCCCTCCATCTTCCTTCTCACCATAAAGCTAAATGTCTTGTGGTCAGTCAGAAAAAGTCGTTGGACCCAGAGAAATCGGGAGTTGAAAGTGATGAACTAGTATAATATGGATGTTTTGATATTGAAGAATTTAAAGAGTAATCCTCCCTGAATAAGAAGGTAATGCTCTTGTGAGCACATTTTAAGCTTATCAGGATGTAACATTAACATGTGAGATGTGAAATGAAATCGAGCGCTCATCAAGATGACGTGATCAGAGAAATCTTGTGTTTTACAACAGTGAATGAATTTTTAATATAATTTTTTTTCTTCACAGAGCCCTTCTTCATCAATCTATAAATGCATTTTAGAGTTAAGTTTGTTAAAATAGTTTGAGTAAAAGCCAAGAATTTGTAATTCAGTGGCATGGGCTAAAAGAATTAACAAAAATGATGGGCCATTGTCTTGATAAATTCAGCTGTAGCAATTGGGCAACCCATCATCTTAATTGCCAAGATCTCCACTTTTACTGAAAGCAGAACAAAACTTTTTTCACACACAGTAAGGGAAATGAGTAATTTTCACAGTCATACCAATAACTCCATATGCTCAAAATTTGACGAGAGCCTGATTTCACCACGTTACATCTCATATAGATTTTTGTGCTAAACTTTTAGATTTTGCAGATTTTTCTCCTGATTTTAACTGATATGAAGGTAATCAATTTGCAGTATTTCTTGCTAGGGTCAAGCTAGCTCAAAACCTTTTTTTCAGCAGATGAAAGTATGTAAAGGTTTTACGTGATAGTAATAGTATTAACACAATTTGATGGGAAATCGAGACACTGACTCATTTTGACTGACTGCGAGACAAATGTTTTACACATCTGACCTATTTGTGTCAATCACAGATGTAAAATTGCAAATTTCTCAGAGATGTGTGTTACCTTCCTCCCCACCCAAATTATTGCTGTTAACCTCCATGCTGAAAAATTTTGTCAGTCACACAGTGTCATAATGCCACACATATGGTAATGTTATCAATCATCTAACAATGGTAGCTATAAACACATAATACAGTTATAAAAACACTTGACTCACAACAGAAAAATATCAAATGTCTCGCAGTCAGTCAAAATGAGACGTATGTCCATTTCTCATCGTATGGGGTTTTATATTATGTGAAAGCTTATTTCATACCCTTTTGGGTGGTAAAAATAGTTCTGAGCTAGTTTCATTCTAGCCAGAGATATTGCAGTTTAAAGAAACAAGAGGGAAACTTCCAGCAATGACCGAAATACCAAGAAAATCGAGTTTAAATGAACAGTCGAACGCATAAATCTACATAACGTGCATCACTTTTTAATGAAGAAATATTTATAAACTGGGGATTAGACCGATACTATCTTGTTCAGAAATGAATGGACTTTCGATTTCTTTAATTAAAAAAATTTGATATCTGACCCTTATCATCACATTCATTGATTGATTCAAAGCCCGATTTCTCGGATCTAGCCCAGCTACCTACGTCTCATTTCAATTGCCGCGAGACAAATGTACATTGGTGTATTTTATGTGCTGTCTCTCAGAACATTTGATTTAGTAGCTGACATATGAAGAAAAGACCAACATTGACTTCTATGTCGTAAAAAGTTGAACGTGACACAGCCCACACATTGGGCAAAAATATACAACATTCAGGTGGTGTGAACTGGCGCTTGTTTCTTATCTGTATTATACCAATCAACTTAGCATCACAGAGAGCTTTTTTGACTGAGCAGTTCCTTGCATTACAACACAAACAACAAATGAAGAACACCAAACATCAAACAGACACACATCCATTTAATCTAGTGACATGTTCAAGTCATTAGAACATTCGGCAGTTCCTGACATTTTGCATAGTGGTACATTGATGAATTATTCCACAGAATCATCCGATTTGACGAAGTCAACATTACACTGTAGAAAACAATTACAAACTTTCAAAACAGTTGCTCCAATTAGGGACTAAATAATATAGGCTATCATTAGACTTAAATATATCACTGCTGAACTAGATTTGAACTCTAGCCTGCCTTGTTGTATTCTGGAGGATCTACAGAAGAACCATCCCAACTGGTGGCAGAACCCGTGCTTGCTGAGGGTGTTGGTGCTGCTTCTTGCTTCATCCGCAACATTTCCTCACTCGGTTCATCTGTAATACCATTGGAAATCAACTTGTTACATGAGAAGAGGCTGAGATTATCCACGGACAGAAATCTGCCACTGTACATAGCGTAACTACTTTCCACAGTGAATTCTGCCTAGCCTAATGAAAGAAGCTCTACTGGGTTGGGACAGTGAGGGTCTGCGTCGTGTTTCCAAAAGTTCAGCAAATTTCTGCCTTGAGACAGAAGTACTTAAGTTACGTTCTATATACGTCTTTCAACCTCCTGATGGAGGTTATCTTGACAGTTCTTTGTTTTAAAAAAAAAAAAATCCTGTTTAAATTAAAAATAAAAATCTTGTCTTAGAAACTCCTATATTTACTTAGTAAATGTCATGAAGAATTTCATTGTGTCTATGATCATAGACAATTTATCAAAATGGGTTTATTATCTAGGTCTCTGTATATCAACGACAGACACAGCTGTTTTTTTTTTTTTTTTTCTTTCAAAGGTGATGCATAATCATTTTAGGATATTAGTATGTGACGAAAATAAATTCAACTGCTTTTATCTGTCTTCTCATGGAAATTGAAAAATGGCATTACAATGGTCTGATTAAATAACAATATCAGCAAGGAAAATGTGATATAATTTGACATGTCAATGTGTTTATGAGTAATAACAAGAGGATGCTGTTTTATCCCAAATCAGATTTGAATTATCAACATTTGCATAACCCAGTTACATTATTTGATTTTATCTGAAATATTCATATATCTAAATTGGGAAACAGAAAGGCAGATCTGTTCTTTATTTTCTTATTGAGACATCTGTCCTTGGCACAGTTTCTCTGTTGGAACAGAGCCCATTAAAACTGGCTTCTGTAACTATGATTGATGATTGGAATCATTTTTTTTTTTAATTTCCCCCTTTTCTTTTCTTGGTTATTATGTTGTCTGATAATGTCCATTAGCAGATGAACCATTTGGGGGCAGTTCACATTTTTAGTCCCATTTTTTAAAAAGAATGTTATGGAAACTTGTACCCAGAATAAACTTTACTACATGTTTTGATTACAAATATAACATTGTATTATATGTATCTGGGAAACTTACTCACAGAATGAAACTTTTTCTCATCGTTTGAGGGCAAATATAACATTGTATTGTGTGTATCTGAGAAACTTACTCACAGAATGAAACTTTTCCTCATGGTTTGATGGTAGACATAACTTTCATGTTTTTTAGATCTTTATGAGAAAAGTGGGCAAGAATGAAGTTGGTTTTTTTATTTCAGATGTAAGAATGAACAGCAGCAAAGAATCTTGCAAATGTTTCATTGGTTTGTGTGTTACAGGTGGTTCAACAAGTCGGATCCCAATGACCCCAGGAAGAGTCCAAGTTTACACGGGTAGGTCAGACTTTCAGTTTCAAAATAGTGAGGTCCTGGGTTATATTCATCAGTCTTGCAGTAAGCAGAAGGAAGCAAAATTGAGGACATCAGTTATATAAGGGAACCTCAGAAATTTTTCTCGGTGACTACATTCAAAAGAACTGTGCAAATGTTGTGTATTGAGTTAGGGCTCAGTTGAATCCACAGAGAGTTTTCTCAGTGACTGAGTTAAAAAAAAAAAAAAAAGAAATTGTACAAATCTTGTGCATTTAGTCAGGGCGTGCATGAAGGAGCAACATCTGAAAACAACAACATTGACGATACCAGAAACAATAAGACAAACTCTGTTTTGTGAGCCTGTAGGTCAAGGTCTCTGTTTCACAAAGGTGGTTGATTTTCCTTGATTGTCTACATAATATTCCTGAAAACCTGCATGTAGATGATACATTTATGGTCTCTGGTCATAGAAGACAATATTGATGCAGATACTGTTCTGTCCAAGATGCTCTGCTTTTGGATTTCTCTCTTAACTCACTGGTTATAGGCAGCAGTCTGATCTGGGTATTTTCATATGATAATTAGTTCATGGTAATGAACTTCTGCTTTAAATATTGTTATAGTACTGAAAAGATTGTATAGGAAACAATGTATCCAAATGTGACTGTATGCTTAAGTGGTTTTATCCTCAGGATATCATAGCCTTTTCAGTACTAGGAATCTGAACAGGTCTTCAGTTTCCATGCATTTGCTGTATCATTTTGCGTATAGCCAATATTTCTCCATTTTTAAAAGCTGTTAATGATAAACTTGATGAAGCTTTGTGGATAAGAAAATGTTCTTGATAGTGTAATGGAACTATACATTTGAAACCTTGGTGAGTTTTTTTTTTTTTTTTTTCTTTTTTAAAGTTAACAATCTGTGCACTTGATAATTTTGATAAGATCTGTATTCCAAACTTTGTTGACAATTTTTTTTAAAGACAGATTCTTAAACGTCTTCTTCTTCTTTTTTTGTGTTATATATAATAGCCCATGAAATTGATAGGCGCAATGAAGATCTGTGTATGTAGTTTGATTATAATCTTTTTTTTTTTCTTTTTGTTCTAGACCACGAATCAAATCCATTGCCGGACTGCGGCTGGTGGAATTGCGCACAGATCCAGAGGGCTCTGTCTTCCATCACTGGGAGTTCCTCAACCAGACCCCGCCCACCGAGTTTACTCTCCGCAGGTCAAAGGTCAGCAACATGCCCACTAACATCACCATCATGACTGTCATGGCTGAGGACAGCTATGGAAACATCATGAAGAAAAAATTCAAAGTGGAGGATTTTTTGTAGAGACATTGACATCTTTTTTGCCTCCTCTTGTTTCTCCAAGCAATTTTACAATTTGCTCTAAGCAATTCCACAATTTGCTCTAAGTGATATTATATTTGCTCCTAGCAGTTTCACATGTCAAGGTTGTAACACTGGAAAGCGGATCATTGGATCATTCTGTGAAAAGGCTGTAGCCTGTCTTTTCTTGCTGTATTTGCTTTAAGAGGTTTTTTTCAGCCAAGTGGAAGATGTTTTTGTAAAGATATCAGCATTTTTTTTTTCTTCAAGAACTGATACCTCTGGCAACAGATCACAGATCATAGATATTGGGATGGATTCATCTCCTCAGGAAGACATGCTACGAGATATCGATCACATGGATTGTGGATAGAGTAATATGGAAATCACTCTGGGGATTCCATGTTTCTGAAAAAAATATAATTGGCTAGAAGTGTATGCTGAGAGATAGAGAAATCACAGCTATGGTCGTTTACTGGATTTTTGTTTCTTCTTCCAGACTTGTAATCTTCTGGACTAGCACTGAATATCAAAATGAACTGTCTGTTACTGAATAGTTAAAAAGAAAAAGTCAGTTAAAAATGTTAAAGAAATGCTACATAAATACATGTATTACAGAAATGATATCTGTGCTTGTTTATACAGTTCTCTTTTTCTTTTTCAAGAGATGTCATTTCTTGAGCTAGCAATGAAATCAAAAACAGCTTCTGGCCACTGAAGATGAAAGTTATGATATGTAGGAGTTAGGCCAAAACAATATCTAGGCTTCTTCATCGTTTGGTTCTTTTTCATGTGATGTGATCTTCTAAGCTAGTGGTGATATCAAAACTAGCTTCTATTTTCTGGTTAGTACAACTGTGGCCAAGTATCCCCTGTTTGTCAAAAATCTCGTCACTTGGTATGTATGATTATCTGTCAAATTTTCAGTAATGGAGTACAACTTCAGGTTGATCACAAGCATACATTTAATTTTAATCAGATTCAGATGATGTTGAAATGTTAGAATGCCAAATTTTCTATTGTTTTATGTGAAGTTAAGTTGGCTCTGTTGTAATCTGTTGATGGTCTATGAAAGGTTGAAAAAGAATTGTTAGCTCCATTCTGATTGCATTCTCACCATACTATTGTGGTAAGGAATAATATGTAACAGTTTCTGAGCTACAGGCAGAGAAATTGTGAATTTTGTGACGTGTCAACGAAGCCATTGTAAAAGCAGTGTCATGAACATTGATGTAGAATGGGTCAAAACATATGTACGTAAGAAATTAGAAGTTTATGAGGCCAGAGCAGAAGAAGTTGTAAGTTTTGTTACATGTTAGCACAGTGTGTGTAACAGCATTATTAACTTTGATGTGAAATATGTCAACATGTATATAGATGAGAAATACTGAAATTTTGTGAGATGGAGAAAAGCACATGTGACATTCTGTAACATTTAAACAAAGCTCACTTAGCATCATTATCACTATCATCGACATGAAATAGAGAATTACTTTAAAGATGGCTATAATATCAAGCAGCCATTACAGAACAATATATTATATTTGCTCTATTATAGCTAAATTCCTGAAATTATATTTATTAACAAAGAACTAACAAAGTTAGACTGACCCATTCAGTTTATGCTCAGGGAACTGCAGCATTCAACAGGACCTTTGCAGCAAATGTAAATGACAGCATAAACTGTACTGATATTTTTTTGTGCATTTTTTATCTAAGCTCAAAGACATCATATGAGTTACATGGTTTTCTTCATTTTTCCCAGTTCTATCGAATTGTTCACAGAGTGGCCAAATGGGGAAAAATGATGAAATCCATTACTTTCCTGTTTGTAACTAGACAGGGCATTGAATTCCATCATGGGCCATTTGTATTTTCATGATTAACATAGAACTTGTCCATTGCTCGGTGAGGTGAAGTAACTCAGATATTAAATTTAACATGTATAAAGTCACGCACTGACTGTTGTGACCAAGTGGTTGAAATATACTCAGTGGATTATTGCGACCATATATTTTTTTTCTATCCATCCAGTTGCATTGTTTGGTTTGTTTTGGGGCACTGGATTTGTGGATCCTGGATCTAGATTCTAGGCTAAAGAAGGGAAAAGTTCCACACCAGGCCAAATAGCCTATAGTTGTATTTAGGATTAGGGTTAGATTCATGGTTAGGGTTAGAGTATGAGTCAGGGTGATACAATGTATGCAGGGCTTATTCAGGTACCTTGGAACATTTACTTACAATAATAAGATCACCTGATAGCAAGAGACCATTGGGACTATTTTGTCCAGTTGATAGCAGTGAACCATAAGGACTATTTTGTCCAGTTGATAGCAGTTAACCATAAGGACTATTTTGTCCCGTTGATAGCAGTAAACCATAAGGACTACATGTATTTTGCCCGGTTGATAGCAGTAAACCATAAGGACTATTTTGTCCAGTTGATAGTGGTAAGCCATAAGGACTATTTTGTCCAGTTGATAGTGGTAAACCATAAGGACTATTTTGTCCAGTTGATAGCAGTAAACCATAAGGACTATTTTGTCCAGTTGATAGCAGTAAACCTTAAGGACTATTTTGTCCAGTTGATAGCAGTAAACCATAAGGACTATTTTGTCCAGTTGATAGCAGTAAACCATAAGGACTATTTTGTCCAGTTGATAGCAGTGAACCATAAGGACTATTTTGTCTAGTTGATAGCAGTGAACCATAAGGACTATTTTGTCCAGTTGATAGCAGCAAACCAAAAGGACTATTTTGTCCAACTGATAGCATTAAACCCTAATGACTATTTTGTCCAGTTGATAGCAGTGAACCATAAGGACTATTTTGTCCAGTTGATAGCAGTGAATCATAAGGACTATTTTGTCCAGTTGATAGCATTAAACCATAAGGACAATTTTGTCCAGTTGACAGTGGTAAACTCTAAGGACTATTTTGTCCAGTTGATAGCAGTAAACCATAAGGACTATTTTGACCACCTGGTTATAATAGACAATTGGGACTTTTTTTTTAATCACCTTTCAGCAACAGCCTCATCCATAAGGTTATTGGTGCATACTGAAGAAAGAAATAAGTATATTATATGTTGGTAATAAAATAATTTACTCAGCTGTGACTCTCCGTTGCCAAGGTTTTCATTTTTCAGAGATAACTCCTGTTAACCCATTGTCGTAAAATCCAAAAAAATCTATTCTCTGGGTGAAGTCCCTTGGACATTTCATCAGGTCACAATGTATGTGATGGCCAGCATGGCTGTTTTAGAGTTAAAGTTGTCTGTTCTGTCATTGAGTGACCTGTGACTAACACCTATTCACTATGCCTATGTTTAATGTGTCTTTAAGATATTATGGATTCTGCATGCTGGTTGGAATGAATCCCAGGGCATAGTATAGAGCTTGATGTTAGAATGTTGGTAAAATGTTTGATATTAGAAGTTAAATGAAATAGGTCAGTTGTGTGAAACCTTAGTCTCAGAATGTTGGTAGAATATTGGACAAGACAGTTTAATCTGATAACCCAGCTGTTGAATGTTTGTTCAGTGGATAAAAATTATGGATATTGTTTTCATTTGTCTGTCTCATTGCGTACGAACAATTTGTATTTTTCCAATATATCATTGATCAGGTACAGCATGTTATATTCCATATTATCCTACTTCAGCCAGTCTCCACATACCTTTTCTCATATAGACAGGACCAGAGTTTAGATTCAAGGCTTGCCGATAAAAAGTTCCAAGCCAGTTTTGGTGCTATTTCTTCCACAAACTGAGCTTAGTTAACAATGAGAGATCTTTTTCCATCTGATTTAATCAGAATTTTCCATCAGAACTCTGAGGCCAAATGCTACAGACAGTTTGTAAAATTCAGGTTAATTATTCCTCTTCACTTTTGAGGAACATAGGGCCTCAACAGTGGTCCCTTTTCTGTTTCTGTGCCCCTCTGCTGATTTTGTTCATACTATCCCATGTCAGATTGGTAGTTTTGAGTTCAATGTGCAGACTCTGCCTACTCCAAGTCTGTTTATTATGCTTTCATTTTGTCTTTCGGCCTACTTGTGGGATCCAGTCAAGTGAGGTTCAGTTTAGGAATAAATAAACAAAATTTCGCCCCAAAACTGGTTTTTAGATTTTATCTGCAAACTCTGGCCACACTCCACATCAATGTCTAGTTGAGATGTAGGCCTTATTTGCCAGAATATTATGTTAGTTTGTATTGCCTGAATTTGTTTGTAAGTATCGTGTTTTTTTCTTTATGGTAGGTTTGTTTTTATTTTAATATTATTACTATTATCATTTTTAAAAAAATTTTTTGTTTTTGCTTGTTTGGTGTTAGAGCCATTTTGTTGTTAATGACTGACATTAGAGATATGTGTTTTTATGAAAGCATTCCATACTTTTTAACAACTGTGACATGTAAGTTCCTATGTTGCTGTCATTTGTCTCTTAAAAAAAATTGCTGTATATTTATTTATGTATTATATTTAACATTGACGTATAGATGTTTATAATTATGAATACATGCTAGCTCTCATACCAGCCCATGATGCTTACAAACTGATGATTGCTCGGTCTTGGGGAGAAAGGCTGGTCAAGGAAGCCCTGAACAGTTAGCAAGAATGAGACACTGATATCACATCTCATCCCACCAACTGTCAGAACTTTTCCATTTTGACGTGATGGCAACTCATTTTTCCTGTAAGACCACCAGAAAAAAAAAGCAGCTGGATGATAGACGTGCGTATATGACCAGCTAGATAGCTTGTATGAAAACCAGAATTATTAAAACTCTTGGCAAGAAAAACACTTAACTCTATATGAAGGGCAAGAAAAAAAAAATTATAAAATTCAAGATTTGCCTCTGAAACAATCAATGTGCAAGAGATGTCAAAACCTGTGATTGTAATCTTGGATCATTTGAAAGATAAATTTTTCAGTAAAGCTGGATAAAGTGAACTAGAGTGTCGGAAAATTTTTTATTTGAAAAAAGTGGAGTTAAGTGTTTTTCTTATGACACCAATGATATGCATTAATTTGATTCAAAGTACTCAGCCACTCCTCTTTTTGTTTTCATATTTTGCTCATACTGACTTTATTTTTTTATGTATTATTTATTTATTTGCTTCAAGGCAGTTTGTTCTACCTCTTTACAATATGAACCACACTCAGCTAGCATTTATAATCTTATTTTTGCTCTCCTTTATATCATGTGCTTTATGTTTAATGCATATGGATAGTTGATATTTATGCATTAGTTTATATGACACAGTCTCACGAGAATGCATTTATGTGATTTAGTTAACTTAGAAAAAGAAATGACTCTATAGTTTAATAAATGGCTTCCTGGGATTACATCATGATCTAGCCAATGTAAAATTATTCTTGTTTTTATAGATTTTGTAGAACAAGTTTTGGTTTTGGTTTATGTACCAGCCAGAATAAATACCTTACCCATTTGTAGATGAATTAGCTTTTTCTGAATCCGAGATAGATCTTTAAAAATCTTTTTTGTCGTACTTGTATCTGTCTTTGTTTTGACAACACTGCAGTTGAGAATCTCGCCCTTTTTTTAGACTGTCTGTGGGACGAAATGCCTTTTACCAAAATTTTGTAAATTTAGAAAATTTTTGTCAAGGCACTGAAACAAAACACTTTTCTATGAAAATTAAATGAAGCCTGACTACAAATCAAGCACTGATTTGTTTCTTATGAGTTTGGTGGAAAATTAGACAGTTTAGCTTTTAAGGGTTGAATTTTACTGAATGTTTAAATTCACAAAGGTCTGAAATTTCCAGATGTTACAAATGAATGTGAATTAGACTTATTGTTACTATGATTATTCAAGTGTGACTTAGTAGTAGGAGCAAAGTGATCTGTAATTTTCTCATCGTCAGTTGTTTTACATTTACTGCGGAGACATGTGGTATAGGTGCAATAGATTTGTTTTGACCAAGCAAACGGATAGAAAGCCCCATCTAATTTTAGTAGAGGCTACAAACACTGCAAAGTGTTCACTACCATTGACAAAGAAAAGCACATAAATATGCACGGAATCGGTGACAGTTGTTCACAAATCTCGTGGCGGAGTGGTAATAAATGTCAGTGAGTGTTCTATTTTTAGCAAGGGGGTACAAACACTTCGTCAGGGATTTCCAAGTTTTTGCTTAGTCAGATATGAACTATTACTGAGGAAAAAAATGGGAAGGCGATGAAAGAACTTTAAAATAATTGCCTGTGGTGAAAAGTGCAAAAAATTGGGTAAATATCTAGACAGATGATTTATATGCTTCCTCTAGTGAAATATCCCACCTTTATTCTTTTTGTTCTGCCTCTGTTCCTATTGCTGTTATTATTATTTCTGTTAGTTTTCATGTTATTGAGTATGATATTCGTGTATCACTGTATGTGGTATGGTTTTCTTTTTTTGTGGTTTCTTTTTTCATGATGATATTACATAGTGCATCTATACAAAAGTTTTGTTTTTACAGAAGACATTGTGTTGGAGATGAAAGCATTATGTCACTGCTCAGCGATAAAGGCATGTGTCATTGACAACTTTTTTGTGATATTCAGAGTGGAAAAAAAAAACCTGTGCATAGCATGTCATTTGATGAATTATGCTATTTTTATTTTGTTGAATTCATACATAGTTCTTCTCTCACATTTCTTTATCAATAATAATATCTGATAGCTCTCATCCATGGCAGTGCTGTGAAACACTAGTTGCATTTTGGCCTAACTCTGACTTGTGCCCTTATCGTAGAGCCAGTGACGATTAGAACGTTCCTATCTTAGCTCTAGCATTGCCAGACTCACTTCCAAGAGGACATTTTCTGTATCAGGTACGCATGCTTTAGGCTGAAGGCCTTTGTTCATTGTAAAATATGCGTCATACATAGTTGTATTCAATCAGAAATTGATACAGATATTATGACTTGTTTGTTTTTTATTCACTTTATGTCATTGTGTTTCTTTCATTGTCAGCATCACCATTTCTGTGATGTTTGATATCTCCAATATTGTAGCTGACTTTATTATAGTAATTTTTTTTTTTCTCATGATTTTGTATTATTTTATATGCTGCTTTTAACAATTTTTCATCATTTGTAACATTTTTTTTTTATATTAGGTATTATTAACATCATCCATATTATGCTTTACAGTATCATTGTAATATTTTTTCTCATTGTTGTCATTTTTACACCCTATCTCCGTTACATGTAAAAATTCTTTCCATTGCATCCTACATTTATAGCTTATAATGTTATTTATAGGTTATAAGACAACAACATGGTTATCTGAAAGAAGCTTAAGACTAAGTACATGTTGTGTATTATTCCCAAATAGAACCCAAGGCTTGTACTGTAGATTTGATATCGATCTGCCAGAGATTGTCAAGTGAGGAATGCTGTTCACCATTATTATTACTTATTTCTTTTCTGTCAGGCAGGAAATGGTCTGGCTGTGTTCCCATGATATATTTTGTCAAATCAGTACAATTTACTTATGATAGCCCTAGGGGCTGTTTGCCCTAAGTTACACATGAAATCCAAGTGGAGTATGGAATGAAACTGAAATTTAAAATGTTTAAGATTTCAATGAAACAGCATCTCTCTGAGATTTTATACGTACAGTATTTATAACACAACTCTACATTATTATTATAAATGCAATAAGACAAACAAAAAATCTGACGCAGATGGATGTTGACTTTCTATAAGCAGATTGTTTTCTTTAGTTTAGTCTGAGATAAGATAAACTTGAAATCCAAGTTAAGGATATGGTGGAACTTAAAGGTGGTGTGATAGAGTTATCTGTTGGGATGAATGCCGAAATGGTTGTGTCTCTTAGATATGAAACATTACAAATATTAATGATAGTAATATCATTTTATTAGTCTGACATGAGATAGATCTGAACTTCAAGGCAAGTGCATGTAGAAGTTGTAGAACCTCACAAAAATCTCCTCATTGTATGAACAAAGGAAAACAGAGATGGTACAGTCATGTGTTCAGATCATTAGGCATTGAGAGAGGCATCTTGACAAGGCCCAGTCAGAGGCAAAGAAGTCAAAGGAGGAGATGGGACGATTACCTTAAGAATGGACAGGATTGAGATTTGCTGAATCCCGGAGAGCAGTGGAAAACAAAAAAGGATTGAAGGAGATTGATGGTCTCAGCCTCATAGGTGTTCTGTACAACATCAAAGGAAGTCAACAAGGGCAACGAACTGCAAATTTAGGGTTCTTTAATTCCTTCTGATACAGAATCTCAAGCTGGTTGTGTTTCTTTCCTGTGTTCTTGTAGCATTCTTAAATCATTACAGTAGTACTTGACCTGTATGTACTTAGCCTGAACTATGCCAGGAATGTAAGACAAGTTTATGTCAGACCTTAGTATTGTACCCAATTAGATATTTTATTAGCATTAACACCAATGCTGGTTTTGTTCCCCTGATATATAATGATGTTTACTATCCCAACAAATATAGCACTTATATTACAATTGTTTCACAGCCAGTCAAAATGAGACTTATGTTGATTTTTCACCAAACTGGATTTTTGGTATCATGTGAAAGCTTATTTCATACCCTTCGAGGTAGTGAAAAAAGTTTTGAGCTAGCTTTATTTTAGCCAGTGATATTGCAGTTTAAAGAGACAAAGGGGACACTTTTAATCACTTACAGCTCAGAGTGAAATACTTGATAGGTCTAAGGAAAGGTTCTAATTTCTAAATACTGAAAGCCAAGAAAGTGTTGTGTGCTCTATTTGAGATAGTCCATTTGAGTAAGCTTTACTGTAAATGATTTAAGTTGGAAAGATCTGTCTAGATTCAAGAAGTTAGTTTACTTGAAAAAGCTTTTCACATTTTTCATTCACCGGAAGGAGCTTTCGCCTAGCCTGCTGTTGGTACATTAAAACTCCAAATATACATAGGCTATAAATACATTGTATATAGACAAAATATATCTGAAACCTGTTCTTATAATAGTTGGTTTCGCTATTTTATACTTATGCGAGCTCAGTTCTTTGTTGTCCTATATTCATTTTGGGCGATTTGGAGATATATATGTCATGTGAAAAAGGAATAGTAAATGTACCAAATAATTCAGTCATTTCACCAATCACTTGCCCAAACAGGTATAATTTGAAAATCATTTTGTTCTATCTCCTATGTACAAAAACAGTTGCTGTGTATAAGTCATCAATTTTCTCAAAATGTGAAAAATGGAGATAGGGCAACAGAGAAATGAACTCATGACTTGTTCATACAATTATGGATTTTTGGTACTTTCATTCATTTGGTGATTCAGTGAAAGTGGGCATTTTCTGTTAGTATAGAACTCTGTACAATATCCTGTCATCTGAGAACTTCCCTCAAACCTTCCAAATAGTTTGACCTACCTCAATTGGCTGAAAAATGGCTGCATTTTGCTTTTTATGTTCTTTCAACCTCATTCTCTCCGATACATTTCAAATTACAAATCTTTGCTTGAGTTACCAAAAAAAAAAAAAATGTTGTGTCTTGATTTGAGTTATATATATATATAAAGATTGTGCAACCATGTGAAATGAAATTACTGTCAAATTTATCATGTAGGGGTGGAATGGGAGATGGAACAAGTGAAAACATTAGTTTGCTATCGCTCTTCCTCTTGTCAGATGTTAACACTAGAATGTTTGCTTCTGTAACATTATAGTTGGTAAATCCATTTTATTAATGAGACCTCTCTTTAATATCCACCCAACTGCAATCAGTCCTCATGTTACAACTGGAGAGTTATGTGATACAGTCATCTAGCAGGATGTGACATTACGTTCTCTCTGCATCTTTCGTCCACCTGTGGATGATTGTCTCGCAGCAAGATGTGCTTCTGTCTCTTGTTTGTATTGTGTCTCAGTAATTATGGAGAAAAGTGTGTTTTTTACTTTATATTTTAAAATTATTTTTATTGTTGTTGTTTTATTTTTCTTTTGATATTATTATTAGTTCTGATGTGGTGTCAAAAACTTGATCTGTATTTGTGTCAAAATGCAAGGCAGTTCTCAGGTTCATTTCTTCTTAAAGTCTACTGGAATCAAAAAGAAATTATATATGTATGTCTATTCTGTTCAAAGTATTTTATTATTTACTGCTCTTCAGTCTATTAAGAATAGGACATTAAGATTTTTTTTTTTCTAATTTAAAAAAAATTGCTTTATTCAGATTGCTTGAAAAGAGATATGCAGATCTTTATCTTTACAAGTGTCTCTTTGTAATTTCCACATCTGTCTGGACGGTTTGCATTTTACACACATGGAACGAAATCAGCAGCAATATATATATATATTTATCACTGTATGGCAGACAAAACTTGAATTACAGATTTCCCACAGTGAGATGATGTGCCAACATGAAATTTGTTTATTTATTGAAATAAACTGACTTATTGCCGCAGAATGTTTCAGTCTGCTGAAGTCAGAGATCTGAAATGTAATATGAGAGACAAAACTCGATTTCCCAGTCATATTGGCAGTGTTGGAGCCTGGAAAGTGAACAGTCTTGATAAATATATTTCCTCGGATATATCCATTTTCAACTTCTACTAATGCCAAGTTGACTGGGAAATCAATCTTTTTCTCTTGGGTTTGGGTTAAATAAGCATTCTAAACCAAATTCAACTCATTTACTAAACAGATATGTGATGAACACTATTCACAAGTCGATAGAGTTGAGGGCATACTGCCTCAATAGCGGCTACCCTTTTTTTTTTTTAATTTGTCCATCCTGTTAAATTTGAGAAATCAGACTTAAGTGGGTATGGTGGGAAAATTCATCTAGTATGTATCACTTATTTGTTTGTCCAGTTTGCTAAGGTTTACAAAGGCTTAGTGATAACTTATCACCACAAATTTGCTCTTTTTTTTCCTTATTTGTAACCCACTCAGACTTGCACTTTAAATGCTGCTTGAGGCTATGGCAAAAACGTATGAAGTTAAGAAAAGGAAAATATCTGTGGCTCTGAGAATGAATGAACTGGCTCATCTTTTTCCACTGATCAATTTCTGTCTGATAGCCCTGCTATGTTAATAAGGAAAGGACAAAAGTGCCAAGAGGTATTGTGACATTAGTGCAAAGATGGTATTTTGACAATATTGTTAGAGTGCCAAATGGTATTATGACTAAAAGGTGAAAGTGCCAAGTGGTATTGTGACAGTAGTGTGACAGTGCCAAATGGTATTGTGCCTAGAGTATAAAAGTGCCAGATGGCACTGTGATGAGAGTGATCCGCTCAACATGAGATATTTAATATGGATAATATATGAATACTTCATCATGATGCATATTTTGTGTGGCTCTTTTCATTGTGCAGACTATTGCAGCAGTCGGGATTCTGCACCGGTAACATAATACATTGTGTATTGATAGCATAATACATATGTATTTAGTTGTCTGGTCTCTCTTTGCAGTGCTTTTGGTGCCTCAAGTTTAAATTGAGCATGCAGTTGATCACAGACATCACCTGTTTTCCCAGACTGAGACACTAAAGTTGGAATTGTCTTTGTTTTCTGTCAAGAGAAAAATGGCATTTCCCTACTCTTCTGATGACTAATAGAGATTTCTGTTGTAATACTTGCTTGTTAACTGCATCCTGCTTCTCTGATGGCTGCAGCCTAAACATTTGAATGTTGTTTGAAAGTGAGCATTACTCTCTTCTTGTGATACTTTGCCGGGCATGCATCTTCCTCTGTGAGCAATAATTTCAGATCTCATATATAAACTGTATGTAACTCTTGTATCTGTGACCACTTTGACTGTTTTTGCATTGTGACTTGGCTAGTTCTGGGTTTGTAAATTTGTTGTCAGAAAGACTGCTAATGATGAGTTTTGACTGTTAAATGTTGTTTTTGCTCTAAATGAATCCCCAAAAAAAGGGATTCATTTTTCCAGATGTCTTATGACTCTTGATTTTAAAATGTCATTTGTATGTTTGTAAATTCTTATCTCATACTAATTCTGTATTCCCTATATATATATATATATTTTTTTTTTTTTTTTTTTTTAGAGTTTTGCAGAAGCTTCAGTCTTTCATTTTTTACAAAATCTGTCTTCACACAGGTGTTTTGAATGAATGTTGAATATAAGAATAGAAAAATGAAAAAAAAAACAAAAACTGAGAGTGCTACTTGAAACTGACACCGAATGTCTGTCAGAACAACATTTGCAGATGCTTTGAAGTATCATTGTAATTTTCCAGTGAAGCTGGTCTAAATTGTGCTGTCATTATACTGATAGAGTCCTTAGTTCAACCTCAAATTTTTAGACTACAAGACACATAGCAGTTGAAATTTCTGACCATGGTTTTTGTTTGCTCATCCAGCCCCTAACTGAAGGGAAAACAAAGAAAACCAGGAATTTGAAATGAATGTGCCATAGTACTCCAGTAGCATGGCGTTACTAGAGAGGTAGTTATATGAAAAAGTCTCAGTGAGAAACTGAATAAAACTGACACTAGAACAATAATGTGTGTCTTTTTGAAATATTTTACACAAAAGATCTAAAATTAATACATGTAATATCAAAACCATGAAATAGTTGAGTCAAACATGGAAAAAGAATAGGAAGGGAATAAAAGAAAAAAATATTTGTAGATGAGGCCAGACTGTCATCAGAGTTTTCGTTACAATTGTTATGTATTTAGTCATAGTATGTGTCAAAGGAGTTGGAATTTTTTCATATAGAATTGTCCTATATGCATTTTCACCCACTGTCAAATGACATATGAATCTCTTTGTTTCCTCTGTTTATACACATAATTCTCACCATTTTGTCTAGTGCTTATTTTTTTTTTTTTTTTTAAATTTGTAATCCAGATCCTCATTTTGAATATTTCTTTCCTCATGCATCTTTTCAAAAAAAAAAAAGGCAGCATCTTGCCTTAGATAGCTCAGCCATTGCAAATGTTCCTTTCGTTCTGTTGTCAATGTTTTTTGCCTGCTTAGGGCATTTATTAGCAGCATCAGAACTGTTTTCAAATCACTACCATCTTGTCACCTATAAAGATATTTTGTGTGCCTGATGTAAGAGTGTTTATGTGATACACTGAAAAATATTTGCCATCCATTTTTTTTTTTTAGAATCGACATTAGCCGAGTTGGTCAGAAAGTGTGGTATTTGCTCTCCATATCAGTCATACGGTGTTTCAAAAGAAGGAGATTTTTCTTTTTTTTTTTTTTTTTAACTTATATGAGGAACAACTATCATGAGGAAATATTATGCCCTCTCTGATATTTAATGGGCATTGTGGCTTGAGAGTTGTGTATGAATGAATGAAAACCTATTAACCAGCATATAGATCAAATATATGTATTGTGCTCTGCCTAATGAACACCATTTCTACCAAACATTGTAGTAAGTCTAGTATGAAACATACCTGTCCCACCTGTATTGTGATGTCACAGTATATGAACAGTATTTGTGGTACTGGTGCTGCTCTGAACTTAAAATCAGTGACAGAATGATAGTTATTTATATGTCAGGACCATCTAAACAATGTATTTGCTCAAAACTTGTATTTATAATTTCCCCTACATAATATATATCATCATTACAAGAAAATTATCATCTTTTTCTTCCGGCATACACATAATATTCTTCTATCAAGAAAACTCAACATAAACATTTCAATATTATGTCACTTAATAATCATAGAATTAACACTGTCAATTTTATTATAACGACTAAAGTGGAATGAAATTGTCCCTAGTAAAGTATATGCATGGCAGGATTCTTTGCTGTACTTGTTTACTCATTGGACTGAACAAGATTTTAAATTAAGTTGTTAGTTTGCTTGAGAAGCCGTGTTCATGCATCATGTATGCCAGCTTAGGAACACAGACTTACAAATGATCAGTTAAGACCTTCTACATTGTGCTACGGATCCTCTTGTTGACTCTACTGTTTGCTTCATTAATAAGGTTATGATTTTGGTTCTCACATATGTTACAATAAGTCTGATAGATCATCATGTTGGCTAGACTCTCTGGGTGTAAACTGTATTCATCTGTGAATTCTTTCACCAGAGAGAATATCTCTTGCGCCCAGGGCAAGTGAGTTGCAAGTTGCGCCGGGTGAGTTCAAAATACTCGTTTGCCCTGGTCGCAAGGCATATAATGAAAAATGCACCAACTCTTACTGCCATAAAAATACAAACTTTGACTATACATTGTGTTTGTTTCTGCAGCTTATTGTATCTGAGGATGTCAGGTATTCACTTTTACTGCCATAAGCACACAGAATTTGACTGTATGATGTGTTTGTCTTAGGTATGGTAGTTTAATCTGAGACACACTGAAAGATGCAGCATCTGTTATTGCCGTAGACATGCAGAATTTGGCTTTTAAAATATTTTTCCACATTATTTTATCTTAGATAAAAGAGATTCTGAGAGATGCATTACCTTTTACTGCAAGACGTTATAATAGAATTCGGTTATAGATTTTTCATTAGAAAGTACTAAGAAGCCCCCTAGAAAAAGATGACAAAGATGGTCCTCGTTGCTATGACTGATGAACACCACTAAGAAATACATTAGCTCAGTACTGCTGTAGTCATACGGAAATTGGCTTTGCACTATAGTCAGTCGTTGCATTATGTTAACTGAGACAAGTGAGAAATGCATTCATTGTTACTGTCATAAGCACACAGAATATGGCTGTTCAGTGTTTTTGTCTTTAGTAGTAGATGATTTCGTCTGAGAAGATCAAAAGATGCATTTACTGTTTCTGCCACAGATGGTCTGAATCTGGGTTGACATATGTCCACAAAATTTTCCATGTTTTCCAGTGTGATATTACAATCTCCTTACCTCATCAGAACCCGTGCTTCATTAACAATGAAACTGTAGGCTATTTCCCCTTGTCCTTTGTTTTATCACAATTGGAAGGGTTATGTTGAAGATGAGTAAATTAAATTCTGTCTGTTTGCCTCCAGGATGTCATAAAACGTAGGTGTATGTATCAGTTAAGCAAGGAGAGATTGTGTTATGTCTCATATATTTTAAGGTACTATTTGATCTTTGACACAGAGAAATGTGACTGTATAAATGTACATACCTTCTCAGAAAGACAGTCCTCTCTGATGTTGAATTTTATCATTATAGTCTGAATATTGCTGCTTAAACTTTTCAGTGATGTTTTTTAGAAGATTTTTCTAGAAAATGATTCAACTTATTTTTTATGTTCATCTGTGGCTAAAGTCAGTTATTCAGTCTGATTTCAAAGTTTCAGTGTTATTGACATGTGGGCTACCAGTCTTAATTAGTTCACAGACAGACAAACCTCTGGCACACAGCCATGGTGGCTCAATATCTCTGTGGTAGTGGATTGGTCTGATTTAGGTTTGGGTTTGGCAGGGCAAGACCACAATCTCGGTTGTGTTATGTCCAACACAGTAGAATACTTTTACAAGTCAATGAAGTATGCTAGAGATGCATTTATATGGAATGTATATAGAAAAGCCTTTAAAACAACATATTTAATCATATGATTTGTTTTGTGGCTTGCCAAATATGTTTACAATGCTCTCAGAGTCCTTCATGTTGATGGTATAAATTTCTTCATAGAGTTGAGTTCACACAAAAAGTTCATGGCTTGAGAAGTCAGCTTTTGCACATTTTCTGAAGTCAGCTTTGTCTAGAAGTATGGATAGAACATGGATGATTTCAAACATTGCTAGACCGTAGTGCTAAATACCAACTACTAAAGCCATGAGTATGTCAGATTTGGTATGTATTATTTTTCAGGTCATGATGAAGTTTTTTCTGTATCTAAAACAACAAGACTGAATATTTGAATTTCCAGCAAATGATAAGGTTTAGTCTTAGGATTCCATGGATTTAGTCAGTAATAAGAGAAGGTGCATGAGACTATTTGTCATTACTTTTACCGGTCAAAGGGTAATGTTTATAATAGCACAGTGTCCTGTGATGGGAAACCCACATATTCGTTGTGATGTGAGATGAAACTGTGAAGAACTGTGATCATTCCAAACATGTCTAAAGGCATAGGCACATAAGAATTTCAGAAAGACTGTTTGAGAAAAACATGCTTTCTGGAAACTTCTGTACAAACTGCTCAGAAAGAGCTCAGATTTTTTAATTGTTTGGTTTTGTTTCTTCCATAAAAAGATGTCTTTTTGCATGTTGTCATCCCGTTATCATAATTATATCTATACTTCTATATGTATATCTCAGTGTACCCTATGATATGTCATTCAAAATCTGTGGTCTTGCTCATAATAAAGTAATGTCTCTTTTCACATGTAATATTATCAAACAGAGTAACTGAGTGATATAACATTTACTGAAGTTAAAGTGATCAACAGTCATATGATGATAAATCTGAGAAAGTTTCAAAACACTTAAACTTCTCTGTTCTCTGCTCATCTCAGTTGAATTTTTGTAATTTATATATTATTAACAACTCTACATATATTTTGTATTGTGAGAGGACATAACTATAATGGATCCTAGATGTATATTTTTAAGGTAATATAGATCAGTATTATGCATGTCTTCTTATACATAGTTTATGAATCCAAGCAGAATGTCTCAATGTCAGAGTGCTAGGGATATTTGGACATACTATATTTCAGAAGAAATATAGAAGGGAGGTTGAAATTGTAGTGCCGGTAGTGTGAATAGAAATATATAGAGGACAAGGTGTTCCTCTGATAGTGTTTAACCCTCAAAGTGTCAATTGGCTGATTTGCTTCAAGATTGCCTCAATATACTTTATTAACCTTTGCTTTTCTTGTTTTTGCCAGTAAGATGTGTACTACACTGTCATTACTTGAGGAGGAATAGGTGACATTCTACTAAACATTATCACTCTAGTAGTCTCTTCTCTCCTACTTGTAAAGTTAATACTGCTCAGGAAATGATGGCATAGGCCTGATAGGATAAGTAAGACCAGCATTTCGTTACTGTTGTACTGCACTGTAACACTGTAAGTCGCATAGGGGCTTAAACAGGAAGGCTTCACATCTCTTTCACTTTCTCTTAACCTTCTCATCAAAAGCCCGCCCCCGTAGGGGCCCGGGGTTTATAAGTAGGTTCTCTGCTCCCACCTGCAGGTGGTGTAAGCCCACCATTGGTAGGTGTCTCCCATGGAGTGCCATCCTCAACATTTCAGGGGAGACATTTCTTCTCTCTATCCTTGCTCCTGTCTTCTGTCCCACTTTCTTTTCCTCCTTCTTCTTGACTGTAAACACATCTTACCGTGTTTGACACAATGTAGCCATAATCGTGCTGATGTGTCGTTGAACCCCAACACAAACAAACAAACAAACAATCTCACCAAAAGCCCAGAAAGTCTATAAAACCCCATCGACCACACAGACTGTGACCACTTCTCTTTCTCAATGCTTTTATGTCACATCCCTATAGATTCAATAAGAATAGTCTTGTTTTGATGCTGCAGTAAAACTTTCTCCATTTTGCTGATTTCACTGCAGACTGACAAGTTTGCAAGGTCATAGCACATAGGTCATATGACACACCTTGTTAGCCGGCCCACAGCAAAGTCTCCATCAGTCTTGAAATTATGAATGTGAAGGAAAGAAAAACTGAACATCCACGTTACATTAGACTTTCAAACAAACATGTGAAACGAAAATGTAGGAGAACTTATGAAGCCACTCCATTCGGGCGCTTGAGAGATAATTCAAGTTTAAAGTATAAAGAGTGAAGCTTTTTGCATTTTGACCCTCCCTTTGATGTAAATTGCATGCATTTTTTATGGTTGGGCTGATCAAAGTATCAGCAGCTGAGTCCAAGGAACAAGCATGACAGAAACCTAACCTGTGGCGTGTTAGCTCAGTGATTGTTGTGCTGCGGCCTTTGGAAGCAAAGGTCGGTGGTTCAAATGGCAACGGTTGCATGTTGTATCTTTAGGAAAGATACTTAACACACAATTTTCCTCAGCCCATCCATCTGTAAAATGGGTACCTGATGTTTTTCAGGGAAGTACAGTGGCGCTGCACTGCGGCGACGTGGTCTGAAATGACCAAGCCAATTTCCCCTCATGGGGGTCAAGGGATGGTCCTTTTACTTTTTTTTACTTTTTAATCCTAAAAATGTTAGCAGAAAGTGCAGGAGTGTCAATATTCCTCAACTGATTTTCATTTATGGTCCATACATGACAGTGTAGACCTGAAGGTAGAACAAAATGGAATGTAAGTGGAGTATCTCATTATGTTTTGTTTGCTGTGTAAAAAGGAACATAGATATGAGGTATAATACAAGGTCAACCTCTTTACACTTCGAGAGCAAGGCTTGTCCTTCGATTGAAGGGATTACAAAAGATTTGTCGGTAACTATGGCTTAAGGTATGCATAGGCATCAGCCTGTGTAAGGGTTTTGCCTAGTAGTGGGAAATTGACCAAATGAAAACAGACATAATGTTGTTCATGAACAAAATTTTTTACCTCATGATTGTGAGACCAGTGAAAATGGACATGTTCATTTTCTTTAAGACCAGTTGATTTATTTTGCTGTCAATTAAATATTTGTCATTTGACTGGATGATCTGAGCTGGGAATATCCAGTTTTTTTTGTGTGTGTATGGAGTTCATGGTGTCATTAGAAGAAGAAATGAGGGGTTTTTGCTTTAGTGTGCAGTTGCTTTAGCTACAGCTTTCATAGAGGGTCACCATGGCTGAGAGGTTCGATATTTCCTCCTTTGTGAAAAACTTGAGATTGGAATCCTAATTAACGAAGGAAAAGATTTGAAGTTTAGAAGCTGTATTACACACGTATCTTGAGTGACTCAACAATTCTCTTGCTTCTTGGTTAAGGAAGGTTTTAACCTTCTAAAGAATCTTTGTTAGTTAATTTAGAAATTGAATGAAGGATTGGAGGAGGGGGGGGGGGGCTATTTTACTTTTTTTTATGGGGAGGGGGAGGGGGGGGAATGCCATTATCTGGACAAAGTGTACAAACTCCTATTTTCTAGCCACCAGAATTCTTCTCAGCAAACTGGGCACACACTTAAAGCTGACGCAGTCTCACTTTCTTAGAATAGAATGGCTGTACACATACTAGAAAACAAACAAGCTCTTATATGGTGAGATCTTTACCATTAGAGCTGCCTCCTGTCACTCTATGGTCAGTCAAATCTGAATGAAGTTCTTGGATATATAATCTGAGATCGCTGTGTTCAGTCCTATAACTTCCCTTTACCAGACAAAAGAGGGATTGAAAAAGCAGTGTAAAGGGGAAAAAAGTCATTTTCGCAGCATCTGTTTGAAACACAGACCATGAAAACTTCCCCAAAAAATATGATGTAAAGAGAATGTTGTCTTCTTATTGTTGTAATTTTATCAACTTTTTTTGGTGATTAGTTTTTTGAATGGCAAGCAGTAAAAAGATTTTTTTCCTCTTTACACTGCTTGTTCAACACATCTTGTATCTAGCAAAGGGAAGTAAAAGTCTGGTCAAAGTGATCTCCCTTTACATAAATCCTTCTTTTGGAAGGGGCAGATAATCTGCAAAATGTTCTCCCATTAATTCAATCCAGTTCAATGACTTATTCATGCAGCATGAAAATATAAATACATTCTCTTCATCCTCCCATTTATTGACATCACACCATCAAAATCTGAGGTTACTACGTCTCCATCTGTCACCATTCATCAACTCTTTGCCATAGCAAAATGCTCCTATTTAGATACATGGTATTTTATTTGGGTGTTCTTTGTCTTCCAGTATTTGATTGTCATAGAAATCTTGATGGCTCAGATTTTTGTCCTTTTACATGGATGAAACTTTTAAAACATCTCTAGTATTACTGCTAGAAATCCATAATATGCATAAAACAAAAGATAAATTTTCTTTCTTTTTTTTTGAGAATTTACCATGTCAGCTTTTATACAGATTTTTTTTCTCATCCCGGTCTTGATCAGAATGTTTTTTTTTAGGCACTCTGATCTTGGTTTTGAATATGCAGAGGTAAATGTATCTAGTATTCTGTGAAATTTCAGTATGTGCTTTATATCACTATGGGCTCTTTAAACGTGTATAAACATGCATTCTCATCAATGTAAAAGTGCTGCTTCTTATCTAAGTTCATCACCATCACTTATCATTGAGCAGTCATAATCATCCATAGCTTGACCTTTGACTTTGTGCCAAATGCAAAAAGTTCCTTCCTTATTGTCCAAGAAAAATGCTGAAAGCACAGTTACCTGTATAATTCACAATGTTATCAGTTACTTACTCTGTAAGGCAGTGATAGAAATTCTCTCAGCACCTCAGTCTCCAAGTGTTGTGGGATCATTTCCATGCAAAGTTGAGGATCATTGCATCTTTTGGCTGTATCTAAACACCAGAATTCTTCCAATGTGCCTGGATATAACACTATTGTGAGGTGAAGATTTTAGTACCAACACTCAATAGCGTCTTCAAGAAAGGCAAGGGGTGCAGTGTTGGATCAGAATGAAGAATTAGTCTACACAATGTTTTGCATGCAGTGGACTTGCAGCACTTGTAAACTGGGGCGACGTGATATCAGTAATGTGCCTCTCTTCTGGCTCACATGCCGAATTCATCATATACCTCAAGTATCAGAGAGTTCTTTGCAAACATTAATAGAGAAATATTAAGCACATATACTGTAATGTGGATCAGACAATATAACCTCAGTCTCCAAGGAGATTATTCCTGTGGTGGAGGCAGAGGCCTAAGGAAATTAAATGACAAAGAATAAGTTTATTGATATTTGTGAACTTGGTTGAGGGAAATGTTTGTTAGAATATTTTGATACATTGTTTTAACTTGGAGAAGATTCATTTACAACTGATATATCAAATTAAAATGCACTGATGTGTAGTAATTACAATGAATGCTTTAATATGGAATATACATTTTTCCAATTAGTGTGGGCTGCCAGCCCAGCAAAGCTTTGTTGTCAGTCTCTCAACTGTACACTGAATCACCATCTTGTGTTGTAGAACTCTCATACTTTCATTTTCATAGAAGATAACATGTACACCCAATTTTTTACACAATGCTTGGACTTTTTGTTCTCTCTCTACTCTCAGTTGATGCAATTGGCTGGCTGGCTTGACTTGAACTTCCTCATAAAAGATAGATAAAAGAAGAGTAACAATAGATAATATTCATACATGTTATGTAGTTGTGTATAAAGCTATATGCATGTGAATACATTTCATATATATAGCTGTATTTGTATGTATAATTATGTGTAATCAAAACTCACTGTCATATATTACTGTCAAGTTGTTTCCATTTTTCATGATCTCCAGGTGAATGTGATTGGGGAGGAGACAGAGAGGTGGGGGGGGGGGGGGGGAGCAGAGGGGGGAGGAGCATCACCGGATATAAAAATTATAGTCTGGACTTACTGTTTCGTTTGTTAGACAGCATTGTGGCATGTACACTATGTGGTAAAAAAAAACACCCACTGGTCACTGTGTCAGCTGTGGTCCAATCACTACCTCTACATTTTGTCTTCTCTGACAGTCCTGGTTTGTTTTGTTTTTTTGTCTACTGTGATAGTTTTTTTGGCTTTGACTCTTATAGTACTGGTAATTCACATAGCAAATTGCAGTTTTTTCTAGTGAATGAAACTTTCTCTCTCTAGCTTTCGAGCTGACTTTTTTTTTTCTTTCACTGCAGTTGTTACTGAAACAGTATTTTAAAAACAATGAAACTATATTGGCCAAAGATAATTTAAAAAAAAAAAAAAAAAGCCTAAATCAAAGAAAAAGACAATAAAAATGAACAAAGATTAACAAGCAGACACAAAAATAGCTGTGGCTACTTCAGTTCTCTTTGATTAAGCAGAGAAACCTCACTTGGACTACACACAGAAGGTTTTTGAAATGCTTAAGTTGCAGTCAGTGCTGATATCAAAGTTTGGTACTGTATACAAGATAAGACACAGTTGCACAGTTCATGAAGATGGTATCAGATAGTCCAACTTTTTTTTTTTCATAATTTAGTCTCACTGTATCATTCATTACATTATCTGGTGTTTCACCAACAATTCATTGATCACCAAACTCAGATATTGGCAGTATATTTCTCAGAATATTTGTCATCACTAGATGTTTAGTATACTGTAATAAATATATCTCCTAACTGTTGTGTGTAAGAGCAGCATTTTCCTCTGTGAATATTCATAAGGTAACCAATTTTGAATTCATTCCTAACATTACTCACTTCTGTCCTTTTTTGTCTCATCTTATGAAATTGCCAGAACATTACCCTACATAAGTTAGAACCAAATTCATTAGGGCTTAACCCTCTTCATCTTATGACAGTTCTGACCACTGACAAATTCATTGTGATATCAGTAACCCACTTGTAGTAAGAGAACAGAGTGATATCTTGTTCGTTGAAGACATTCAGCGACATCTGCAGATTAAAATTGAGTAGCTGCTGCTACAACAGTTCTTGGTCAGAGTATTATAGAAAAAAAACATTCTCACCCACTTTTTTTCTTTCGTTTTGTCTCAATGAGTTATTATTGCCCAGCTTTCTTTCATCATTTTAAACTCTTTGTTTTTTTTTTCTTTGTTTGTTTGTTTGCTTTCTTTTGGGTTCTTGTTTTGCTACACAGGAAGAGGAAGGTCCACAAATCCCACCTCTAAAATCCTGTTTCATCTAAAGTGTTACTTGTGTTGTGATGAATATATATTGTTTTGTATAAAATCTGCACATATTTTTAAGGGCAGCCACATTAATTGTCAATGTTATCTCTTGCCTCACATCTGTTGGATGGTTGTTTTTTTGTTGTGTTATCTAATTTCCACATGAGCTGTGCGACTGTATGTTCTGTACTGCCAGCACTCGTGTAGAGATGATTTTGTAAAAATCTGTTCATACCTCATTTATTGTCTTTTTTTTATATTTTTTTGCCATCACAAATTGCTCACTCTACTTCTAATGATATAGATCTAGTGTAAGTTGGCATGTCATGTGAGAGTGGACATAAGCTTCCCATGTTATGCTCGTACAATAATTGCCTAAGCATGCTTCTTCTTGTGAGCGATGCATTGCCCGAAAAAAAAAGAAAATGGTGCTCCAAAATCAATCAAGTAAGATTGTATAAGACCATCTCCTTATGCGCGGCACACTGTAAGTCACTTTAAGTCATTTTGGTAGAAACCAATGCATTTCACCATGAAGCATCCCCCCTACACGTTTTATTTCAAACGGTGAAAGCGTTTATCAGAATTCAGTGTTGGAAACAACGTTTCCTCAGTACCGTAATGATTCAGTCTTTATCTGTGGCTTGAATTTGGCAAAAAAAAAAAAGATGACATAGGAAATTGTCATATGAGTGTTACAAATGTATAACATCTCGCAGTCGGCATGCGTGCATATCAAGAGAAGATGGTGTGGTGCTAGGATTGGGGATGGCATCTTTTAGAGTGTCTGCAGAGCCCCACCCTAGAGTGACAGTCTTGCGAACAGTTGTGAAGCATCTGGGTCTCATGATATCTTGCATATTGTTCTATAGAATTTGAATAGAACAGTTCTGAGCCTGGCAGAAAATTCCTCCAGATCTAATATTTGTTTAAAATGCCAAATGCCCCCCTACAAAAAAAAAAAAAAAAAGGAGATGTTTTTGTTTTTAGAGTTGAGTGGACTGCTGGTGACACTGATGAAGTAACAGATAAATTTGTGATGAACTGCTTGGTAAGTTATGAGACTTGTCAAATTTCATTCCATTCATATATTGTGTGATTTCAATCTTAAACAGATATTCTTGATTTATGATTGTGTAAAGATTTCTTAGAAATTTTGAATAGAATATTTTCATGTTTACTCCTATTTATTCAATGAAATAAGAGACTGGCAATGAAGTTGGAAACTACTACAATTTCTTATTTCTTTGTTTTGAAATGATTCTAGAATATGTCATGACTCAATTATGTCCTGGATTGGCCTTGATGGATTGGCCAGATTTAAGTTTCTTTCAGATTTGTCTCATACGTCAGTGAACTTTTCAAAAGCTCTAATGTACACACTTCAAGTTCACATGTAATTTAGACATGGAATGTCTCTTTATAAACATGCAGCTATAAAACTGGAACATGTTCTTGAGTGTCATATATGACACAGTGTCATAATTGTTTGCGACGAGTCAATTTTTGCATGTCACATTATATGACAGTAGAACAGGGTAAGAGGTGTCTTCAAAGGCTACTGTTGTAAGATATAATTATTCCATTGCTAGAGTGCCATCTTATGAAGGTAAACTTGATGTTCATTAAGGGCTGATTTCCTTGTAGCATTTTTTTCGTTTTCACTAGATGTTAAATGAATTCATGAAATTGTGATACCATAGTTATTTGAAATATATAAATATAAGTAAACTGATGCTCCATCCTGCTGAGATAGCCATCAAAAGGTGGTTGAAAAGTGCTTATAGCCATCCAAAGGGGGTTGAAAAGTTCTTATGTATGGAATTCAAATCAAAGATGCTCCATGAAATAAAAACTTAAGCCAATCATTTGTTATAACTTCTAAGTTTTCCACTAAAATCATACTGATTTTCAAGAATTTTTTATTTTTCCCAACAACACTTATAGGCAGAGAGTGGAAAAGTCGAGAAGTAAACAGCTGGAAAAAAAAAAACATGTAAAACAGTAACAGATGACATTTTTATAGAATTTATTTCTGCATAGTGCAGATTGTATGGACCTCACAATCAATCGTTTACTTCAGCAGACCCAGCCTTTTCAACCTCTTAGGAGGTAATATTATACTTTATGATGTTACCAATATTGCTGGCAGGTAAATTAAAATTGTTATGTCTACAATGTCAGACTAGAAAAATGTAGGCTATAACAAAGTCCCAGTTTTGCTGGCCTCAAAATGTCAGTTTCTCAGTTGACAAGTACCTTGCTCAATAAACACAATTGTTTGTGTGTGTCAGAATTCCACACTTTGTTTGCTCATCTTTGAATTTAAGAAAGAATTAACTCTTGTTATGGGATGAGGTATCATATTTTTTTTTATTTTTATGTTCACCTTCCCTTTTTTTTTTGCATCAAAAGTAAAAATAATTTTGACTCAAGCTGTACAGTATTTGTTTTGCACCCAGAGCAAATGCGTCGGAAGTCATTCTGGGCAATCACGAATTACAGGTGGTTTTAACTGTTTTCCGTCTTCGATATCAAATTTTTCTTTTCAGGTTAGAAAAGAGTGAATTTTCATTTTGTGGAAAACAAATAAAACATTTTGGTATCTCATTCGGAAAATAGTTAAAAACGGCCGTGACTTGGAATCTCCCCAATCAACTTCCGACTCCTTTGCCCTGGGCACAGGATATTACTTTCTAAAGATAACCTATATTGCTGTGCTGAAGTTATATAAAAAGATAATCCACGAAAAAAAAAGATTAAAAATAACTTGAGCTCTTGTGAAATCATTTAAGGCATTGTAATAGAATGTAGTGGCTGCCAGATGATTGAGACGTTTGTGTGAGTTTAAGAGACGGATTCTTCACTCACAGATGAGGAATCAAATAAATCACAAACAGCCAAACAATATCAGCTTATTTAGCATGGAGGAGATCTTGACAGGACAGATAAGTTGAAGAGGAAGAGAGAGAGAATAGTACTGGAGATGGCAAGATCATAGAGACCAGTTTTTATATTAATTTTATACTTTATATGTACAGTTAGTGATTCAATGTAGCAAAATGAACAGAGAGCCATATGATATGTCACCCATTACTTACATTATGATTATTACATATATGTATTACCATTACTGATAGATTTCTATAATAATAATAAAAAAAAGTAATGTTTTTATTGACAGTGATGTGTTGACTTTTTCTTTTTCAAAATTCCCAAATTTCGGACCTACATGGAATGCTTGCGACACCAACAATATCACCTGTACTGATATATCAATGAACTATATCATAATAATGACAAAACCAACGCTCTTGTTCGAGGAATCATCCCTTTGCTGAGTGCAGGGACTGTTTTATTTGGCTTCAACTCTTCACACTCAAGAGGGAATTCAGCACCCTTACAAATGTGTATAGCTGTAGTTGTGGTCATGATAAATCAAATCAACATAGATATGGACAAATTCATCAATTAAAAAAAGAGATCAATACGTCAAATAGATACACTGTTGGGCATCTGAATTGGACTCTAAGACAATCAGATTCAATTTGAAGAGAATGTGGAAGGGGACAAAACCATAAAAAACACTTGTCACAATCATATGAGTCATTTTTTATCTTTGAGGACTGTGAGGATGCTAACCATAAAATTACCTCTAAGCAAGTACCTCATTTAGCAGTCATTTGTTTTGTTTTGTTTATTAATAACATTACTGTTTAACTCAAAACCCTATGCTGGCTAAACCATGCAGTAGTTCTCAGTTTGGGCAGCATGGTTTTGGCCCATTTTCTCCAAAATGCAAGAACTGTTGAGGGTCATTGTGAGGTCAATGTGACAATTGACTTGACCTCTCTGTCAAAAGCAGATTAGATCTCTGCTTTCTGCACCTCAAGTGATAAGCCTATACCTATAATTAAGTCAAGATCACACACAATACATGCACAGTAGGTAAGCTTCTTCACTATGTACACAATTTAATTTTTAATTCCATCATCAGTGCAAACTCAAATTTGTTTGAATAATTCAGCATGAAAGATAATAAGTTATTCAATTTAAACAAAACTGAGATGTGTTTCTTCAAACTGAAATCAAAAGCTAGTTACATTTTGTAAAATTTGTGGGTTTCAAAAGAAACAGAATTTTTGTTGTTGTTGATTTTGAAGAAATTGCAGAAGAAATCTCTTCAAACTTATTTCGCTGTAGTTCTTTTATGGTGCATCTATTTCTTTCTTTCCCAAAAAGGCTGCAAAAAAAAAAAAAAACTTTCTGCACATCTCATACATCATATTAAATCTTCATTCACAGGATCTGAAACTTTCATATTAGCGACAAGAAGGACATCAAACTTTTATTAAATCTTTTGCAACTGCAGTCGACAAAGAAAAAAAATTAATTGTTACAGCAAACTTGTGTCAATTCAACAGTTTAAAAGGGGAACAATTAGATTTTCCCCTAAAAACGGCTTTATAAAAAATAACCCCCTCAAAAAATCCATAGCATCTCAAACTAAAAGAGGTATTTTTAAAAATGAAGATTTTTCCAGCCCAAACTACATATATTTTGCAACAAAAATAAACAGATCACTGCAATGTCACACAGATTAAGAGAAGTTTCAAAACCATGCGTATAAAATGGTATCGAACAGTTATGCCATAGAGCACAACTTCTGTTGGTTTTTTTGTTTTTTTTTTTACATTATATTGATTTTGCTTTCTCAAGCACTAAGACACACATTTGAAATTATTAAGAATGGTGAGCCATCCCTCACTTCATTCAAAATGCACACAAAATAAAATGGACTGTTAAAATTTCAAATCTCATGCTTTGTCTTGAGTAGTTTTTTTCTTTTTGGTACAGAGCTGGACAAAATTTCATGGGGTACAAAAGAAATTCCCCCAAAAATCACAACCTCACCAGTCTTCAGCATGTCATGTTACTAAACCATTTTAACTATCAACCTGATTACTTTCCTTTCGCCAGCACAAGTCAGATGTAATACAAGCATTATAAAGGTGGATAAAATAATTTTTTCTCTAGTCATCAGAAACATGAGTGATGAAAAAATTCTGAAAAATACACTGTGCGACAAAAAACTTTTTTTTTTTAAATCTCACCCTGTGTTTTTTAAAAGGAAGTGTCTATTTATGTGACTGGGTCTATCTTGAACACTTGTCACCTAGCTCGTCGGACCTACATGTTAGCGTTAGGGTGAACTTGCCCTGGTTGAGGGTCCCAGCAGGTTAAGCCAGCAGGGTTGGTCTAGTTCATTTTAATCATTAGGAAAAGAAGAACTGGCATGTAGGGGAGAGAACTTTCTTTCTTTGCCGACACGTGGGACAGCGCTCATGATTTGTCCATTATCGTGAATAACGTACTGAGACTAGTCGTTTAAATAGACTCTGTCTTTTTAAAATCTCATTCTGATATTCAGCTGTTTCAAGTAACGGGAACAACAATGATTTTTTCATTCTCTACTATGCTTGTATTATACCTGACTTATACCCAGCAAAGAGAAGTAACTTGGTTGACAAACAGGCTCATAAAGAGATTGAAAAACAAAATCATACACAATATATTTACAGATAATTGGAATAATATATGTAATACTGTAATATTCATACAGTTTTAAAGATGTGTGCCGTGATGATGAAGGTAAACACATCTGCATCAATCCATCTCAATCATCACATTTCAATGTGAAAACCCAAAAGGTTAAGGGTCAATTTCTATCATAACTAAAAAGATTCAAAATACTGGAATGCAATTTTCCAGTCTGGGATAGCTGCAGCTTGCAGGGGAAATGTGTCTTGCTTGCACACACATATGACTGACAACGGTGACAACGAAATCTCCACACTATATGAACACAACGGTTGTGCGTACAAGGCGTTTCTGACATCACACATATGACACAAGTCCCTCAGAGACTTACAGTACTACTAAATTATATTTACCCACATCTGTCACAAATATAAATGCAATCCTTGTCAAATGCAGCTTAATATTTTCAAGATTTACTCTTGTGATTCTGTTGTGCTGCAGCAGAAATCAGTTACATACACATATGTATCAGTCTCATACAAAAAGACAGAAAACGCTGAGACTAACCATGCCTACTGTAAACTGTGGAATCCTCTCCTCTCAAAAACAAAAACAAATGACGGTCTTCTCGGACAATACGAATTTGCATACCAATACAAACTTTTTGTCTATTGATGGCTTTTTTTTTTTTTAAAAATGGCAGGTTTTACAAATTTCAAGATAAATAATTCTCACTGCTGAGTATATATATTGTGGTTTGCTTCTTAGAAGAGCACAGTCGGAATACAGTGATAATGAGCTAGCTGTCTTTTTCACTCAGCCAAATTGCATCTCAGATGTGACAGGATGAAAGCAGACACTCCTCAAACTGAAGCAAAAGGAGAAATCTTATGTTTTTCAACAGTGAATGAAATTTTAATGAAACTATTCTCTTTCACAGAACCCTTCTATGTCAATCTAAAAATGCATTTCAGAGTCAAATTTGTTCAAACAGATTGAGTAAAGGCCCAAAAATTGTAATTTAGTGGCATGGCCTAATAAAGATTAATAAGGATCAACAACAGTGATCAGCCATTTTCTCAATAACTTCAGCAGCAGCAACAGGTCACCTCCACCGTCTTAAAATGCCAATATCTATGCAACACCTCTGGGCAGAAAAAAAAAAAAAATTTGTTCACACATAGAAAGTTAAATGATTAATCTTCACGGAGATGCCAATATCTCCATATGCTCAAGATTTGATGTGAGCCTGATTTCATCATTTCTTTTGAGAACAAATAGCTCATCTTACCTTATCTTATAGTACTTATTTCTGACATACATACAAAGTATGAAAAAATAAGCAAACATGGCAAAGAATGGAAGAAAACAACAATAACAACAACGTTACCATTACTTGAAACCAGCACAAACAAAACTGTAGAAAAATAAACACGACGAAAAAAGCATATCTTCATTACTTTAAATATTGGTTGCAACTTTCCGCTGAACAGAGCTTGTTCTAAAAATTTAAAAAAATTAAAAAACCAACAGTAAAAATGATTTTGTGTTTTTCTGTAAGACTTCAGTTTATACCATGTGTATCTAAGAAAAGGAGGTGATTTGGTTGATTGAAAAAAAAAAAAATCTTAAAAATGGCTCATTAATCACAAGTGGAATAAGGTAAGAGGCAAGAACTGACCTAAAAAATTGATTCCCCCTGAACAAACTTTTCTGTTCATTTCCCAGTTTTGTTCGACTCTCAGTGAAAGTACGATCCAAACGAGGAAACAATTTGGCTGACTGAAAATAACAGGCTCATTAGTGACCTGGAGTAAGGCAGAATACATGACCTGATGCTCTTCCCAAAAGAGACAACAGAGTCTGAGTGATGACAGTATACACACAAATAGCAGTTTTAGTTTTAAAAAAAAAAAAAAAAGTTTGCTTAGAGTTTACATGGTAAACAAATTTTTTTAAATGATACGATCAGCTGTAAAACAGAATACAAGTATTTACATGTTACAGCAGCTGAGATCGAGCACAAACATGAACATTTTCTTCCTTCTCTCAAAATAATCATATATAGACCAGAAAACAAACAAGTAAAGCAAAATAGATAACCAACAGGAAAAAACAAACAAACAAACAAAACAAAACAAAAAAAAAGGGCAAGACAAGCAAAACAAGGCAAATTGACAAACATGTGGTGAAAATGCATATGTCTCGCGGCCAGTCGAAATGAGATGGAAGGGGGGGGGGGGGGGGCCTTTTCTTTTTCCACTT
>JBCAUA010054740.1:0-21940 GCA_038406235.1 Peronia verruculata
AGATTCAAGTGTATCATGAAGAATCTCCTCGACGAGTGCTTTGCTGGCATAAACCGACGAGCCGTATGTGGGCAGAGCGACATCTACGGCTGAGCGAAGGCCTAGGCCACCGTGGCTGACGGGAAGAGTAGCCTGTTTCCAACCAGAGTCGTCGAACTGAGTGTTACATACCACTTCCGCACTCTCCCCGACAACAGTGTTGATTTTGTCCAGTTAAGTTGTAAATGAAGTGTCCCTTTTCTTCATGGTAGTATTGTAAACATATTATGAGCTATTTTTATCGTTAGTTTTATTTTCACTCTGTCTATCTACATAAAGGTCTATCTTGACACCTTTTGCAGGGAGCATATTTTTTTTAATGAAAATATGTTTTGCCTTCTTATTCCTGCATGAATCTGGTATTATGCTTTTTGATGCCCGAGCTAGCCTTTCATATCATCATCAACAGTAATTATTGTCCTATTAGAATGATTCACTTCCTACTGAAAAAAAGAATTCAGCATACATTTCTGTGTTTACAGTGCAATGGCGAAAACATAAGGTCAACGGCGACCACTGGTTATCAAAGCGAACACCCTGAGACGGGGATGAAATTAAGAGAGAATTTCTATACAGTCACAAAAGAGATGGTAAGCATTCTTTTTGTTTAGTTTTCTTTTAAATTTCTGGCAGCACTGCAAGTCTGAATATGAAAGCTTTTAAGAAAGATTACTCATCATTGAAATCATGTCTTGTTCTTTAGCAGAGAGGGAGATTATACTATAGGATTCATAACTTGCAGAAACAGGGAGTTATGGGTAAAGGCTGAACTAACCAAGATGCATTTTATGGGTAAGTCCTGATCCATGAAAATTAAAAGGTTTTATTTACAACATGGCAATTTCATGAGTTGTTTGGCAACTCATTATACATGAATGGAATGTTGACCCATTAGTGAGGGATTTCAGCTCATATCATACTTGTAGTTATTAGTTGAGACATCCATCAAGTCTGTGCTATCACAACCAGTTACAAATTTCAAAGATCAAGAACTGCAAATTTGCCAGCATGAATAATACTTTTAAAACAAAATTTTGAAAGTGTTTTGAATAGCAGAAATTGCACAATCACTGAGCCAATTGCAAGAAGTTTCAAAGAACAGATGACTCATGTCATACCTGTAGTTAGTCTTTAAATGAAATGTTGACAATTTGGATACAAAAGTTAATTTTTCAGTTTAATGTTTTTAATGTTTCATAAATTAAAATAACATGCCAGCATAGATAACTTAAAACAATCAGTCCTTGCTAGAAATGCTGCTTATCCATAGAATTTTTGCACTATTATTTTGAAAGGTTAAACATCATCAGCTTTGTTGTTTGCTAATATTTCACTGATAAAAGTCACTATTCATAGTGATAAATTTTAAAGAGAGTTTGAGAAACATAATTCACTAGTCAACTGAAAAATTAGTGTAATAATTCTTAGGCAAACATCAATATTAATTACTTCATGTCATTTATTCTCTGAAAGAATGTAGGATTCGTTGTTCAAGTGAGCTGGATTGTCAGTCAGACTTGTTTTTCTCACACAAAGCATCATGTATTATTTTGTAAAATAGCACAGTGAAATGAATGATATAAACCTGCATTGTTGTTGAATTTTATTTACTGAAATAGGTTGAAAGCTATGAAGGAGAAGAGCCATACTCCTGTATCTGCAGGATGGTTATTGGTGATACAGCACGTGATAGCAGCCCTGGAGTTGTTGAAGTTTCTTGTAAGTTGGCATCATAATTTAATTTATTTATCCAAAGAAAATCATTGCTTTCCATCTACCAACAGTCACAGATTGCTCACAGTTAGATGCTGATTTTATTATTGAATTCCCTTTTTTTTTTTTTTTTTTGTTTGTTTGTTTGTTTGTTTTCTTCGATACTTTTTTTCTATGAATGTTTGTTTCATTTTATTTTTTCAAGTTTGTTTTCTCACCCTTTATGAAATACAATTAGCCTCCCTATGTTGTTCACAGTGAACTTCATTCTAAAAATTAGTTTAAGAAAAAATGTTTTATTTCAAAATACATACAATGTCCATTCACAAGATGATCTTTTTTCTTTGTACCTTTGTTGTTTTTTTTTTTTGCTTGTTTTGTATATCAGGAAATAGGAATATTTACATGACCTATAAGAACACAATTGTTATTGAGTTAAGATATAGCTAAAAAAAAAAAATACATTTCTGCATAAAAAGTATATTTTTGTAATATCAGAAATTGAATTAAAATAAAAGTTTGTAAATACCATCATTGGGTAAATTATATGTTGTCATTCATTCTGTTTTCCACAGATCTGAAAGGGCGTTTCAAACAACAGCCTGCAAGTACTGAAGTCTCCTTAGGAGGCAGGCTTGAATTGACCTGTACACCACCAAATGGTTACCCAGTACCTACGGTAAGTGCTGAGCTTTTTTTTTTCTAGTCTTTTTAAAAATGTTCTTTGAATTGTTTCTCTAATATGCAAATTAGAAACAGCTTCAGCTATGAAAACGGGATATGTATATTGGCCCTGACACCCTGCATTTTTCTTATCTAAATAAACTCAGGATCTAATATTGAATGATTATCTCAAAATATAATCCTAGCTATAAAAAGGTTAATTATCTACATTTGATATCTGACATGACCAAGACCATTGAGGATGGGGAAACAAACTATACAAAAGTGCACTGTTGAACATTTTTCTGTCTGGATTGAAAGCAATAATTTATTTGTAAATTTAATCATTCAACTTCAGACACTGAATATCGGAGAACAAAATGTCACAGTGTATATCAGAGGATGATTGTTAGCTCTCAGATAAGCTACCACCTCAGTCTTGAATTGACAATTTTGAAATTGATAAAATTGTGCCAACCTCCAATTTTGATGATACAGACTGAACATTGATGTTAAATATCTGGAGCTTCTTCTTCCTATGGGAGACTCGGTTTGAGCATATTTTCTTTTAATGCATTGAAAGCATTTTTTGTCTTCCATAGCTTTGGGTCTATTGTCTTCACTAATCCCTCTTTGTTTGCCTGTGTCCTGGAGAGTAGAATCCATTCACGCCGTTTAATATTTTGACCTTCAGAGTTAAGGTTGGATACTTTGCAGTACAGGCATTTAGCCAGGTTTGGTATTCAAGCTGCATTGAGTATTGTTGAATATAGAGCAGTATGATGTCATTGGCATCTTGAGTTCCCAAGTTGAGCTATTATTGTTGAGAATACCTCTCCCCTTGCCTTGTCTTTGAAGGGGTACATGCCCCAATTGATAGAGGAATGAAAAACAAATGGGGACAAAAACACTCCTCTAAGAACCCAATTTCAATATCAAAGTGTTGGTTTTGTTCTCTTTTGCTTGAATCATGCTGCCTTTCTCAAACTTTTCTTGATAACTGGTATTGAATGGTACCATAAGAGTTTCAGAACTGATCGATGAAGTTCAGGCAATAGAATTGATAGATAAGAATGAATTTTATTGTAAGGACTATCTTTCAATCACTTATAGCTGTGATCTGTGCTTACTGAAACATCTGCTTTTCCTTAATCCATCCTGCTCATCACTTGGATGTGAGCAATCATGCACAGGCCTGATATTCTTGTTCATAGATTTTGAACTCTTGTTGTATGAGAAATGAGAATAACAGTGTCTGGTCTGTAAAAGGTGTTGAAAAAGTACAGCATGCCAGGTTTACAAATTTTAAGGTATTGCTGAAATATGACTTGGATTGGGAGAGTGAAGAAAAATACAATGTATAGATATGAATGAGGTCATGAAACATAGAAATGAAATGAGATATGTATTGCCATAATTTTTGCATCATCTCAAGATGAAATTTTCATGTTTTTTTCATGTTATTTTAAATGTCTAAGCTACTTCTAAGCTGTGAGTGACTCATATGTGAGCCCTTGGATTCCCACAATCAGCTTTGATTTATTGAAATGGAATTTCAACATGACATCTTTCCTTACAGGTTCAATGGCAGAAAGATGGAAATGAGCTGGATGAAAATGATTCCAGGATTCTTGTGGATAATGTCGGTTCTTTGGTCATTGAGGATTTCAGAGAGAGTGACGTTGGAAATTATGTCTGCATAGCTGAAAACCCTGCAAGAAAAAGGGAAAGTCAATCAGCCTATGTTTCCCTCATGGGTAAATCATCATTTTTACTTCAGTAGATGATCAACTCATCATCCTGTTGAGCTGTAGTGATAATATTTTTTTTTAAAAATTGGGTTAAGTTTTAAAATTGTCTTTCTTTCAGATCCCTCCTTTCTTTTCTATTTTTGCTATGAATTCATTTTTCTTCTGCTGTTTCATGCTTCTTTCTTTGTATGTGCTGTATATGATCCAATTATTTTCTCCATTTTTGCTGTTTATTCAGATCTGGATGTTACAAGGACATGAGTGCTCAGTCTGACAAAAAAAAAATTCAATGTGAGAAAAAGGGGACAGATAAAAATTAAAAAAACAAAAAATACATGCACACACTCACAGCTGATGCAAAATATCAGAAAGCTGTGTAAAAAGGCACAAATTGAAATATACACAACATCTTATTACAATACATAAATTCATAGTATATCCACTTTGGCCAGCTTGATATTAAAAGAATGGAAAAGAAATGCAAATGCTCTAAGACTATTTTGCTAAAGTAACAATCTCTGTGAAAAAAAAAAAAAAGCACATTCTACCATTGCAAGGATCACCACACAGTACGGTGGCATTCCCCAGATGGCATCTACATTTCTCCATCATGACTGTGAAGGAAACATTTCAGCATGGTAAAATAAAGTGGATATTACAATGATGCTGATTGCTACACAGTTCATGTATTTATCATCTGTAATACCAAAATCTCAACACAGGAATGCGCAGAATAACACCTATGATTATGAGAATTTCGACCTTTAAGATACCATGAAAAAGATTACCTTCACAAAATTTTGTAAATGTTTTGCTGTCATTGTTGAAGATAAAATGTCTGTTTATGAAACTTGGAACAGTTCAGAGACAGCCATTTTATCTTTATCAAGATTTAGAAAGGAGGAAGGGAGAGTGAGACAGAAAAGTATGTCCAGAATTCATCTCTTTGAGAAGCAATTGCAGGGATTTTGTAGCGGGAAGGCAAACCTAAACTTGATGCAGCAGCTCAATTCTTTCTTACAAAGTCAAAGCTGCAGAGAGCATCAAGAAATTGTGCTAATGTACACTGGACAAACCAATGTCCAAAGATGCAACAAACAGTAGATACTGGTAACTCCAAAATGATATACGTGTATAACCATATCCTTTTATATCATCCCTCACATATTATTGTCATAGTTTTTCTCCACGTCATCATCTATCATTTATATCAGTTTCTTCATATTTTGATTTATGCATAACAATTATGATATTCACAGATCATGACGGCAGTGCTCCTGAGCCAACACCAGCAAGTCCAGAGCCAGAGCCGGAGTCAACAACAGATCACGGAGTTCATCTTGGCGAGCCTGGAACTCCATTCTTTTCAAAAGTAAGTTACAACCCCTCCATCCCTCCTCCTCTTCTTTTCCATTATTTCAGGTCATGAAATGTAATTATATTACAAAATTACAAAATATAAAATAACGCATGAAAGATATAATGCCATGTTTTTTCAAGAGTGTGCTATACTTATCTACTGGTTTACACCATTTAGTCTGTTAAATTCATTATCTCTGATGTGAATTCTACCCTTTTTTTAAACATGCAGGATTTGTGCAAAATTTTTCAAGGCCATCTCAGAGTCAATAATACAATAAATGTCAGCTGTATGACAAAGAAGAGAATAGGTAACAAACCCTGTACAACAAGAAGGCAAATTCTTACCTTCTCCGCATGACAAAGGCCCAAATAAGTAAGATAATTTATTGACCAATTCATGCAGAAAAGGTTAGGATTCACCTTTTTTTGTCATTCAGTGGTTGCCACCCATTCACTTCTTTGACATACATCCAATAAAATTACATGTAATTGTCAAACTGAATGTCTGACAATTTTCTGAAACAGTTAGGAACATAGAAGATGAAGAAAGGATCTGAAAATCTAGTTTTGTGAGTGACCTTTCCTAACGTAAATTAATATATTTAATGTACTCTTGTGAGATACTCACATATTTACCATGTGACTTGAGACTGTTTCTGCTTTATTCATTCGCACATCACATATATTATTCCCCTAATCAAAATCAGAGAAAGTAATATTTTGGCTAGAATGGAAACCAGATGCTGGTTTGTACTTTCAATTCCACAAAAATAAAAGCCCAAATACTGATTTGCTACTGCTTCTGCTACTGCTGCTGCTCTCCTTCATATCTGGATCTATAGCAATATAAGAATATTTGTAGACTGATGAAGTCCATTACAACATAACTCGTTATTTGTTTACCTTTGAATTCTAGGACCTCCATTCTGTTTACTACTTTGTGAGAAATGAACCTGTGACAGTCAAATGTGAAGCAAACAATGCACGTAGCATCAGCATCTATTGTGGCGGGCAAAATATGAACGCACCAAATCGTGAAAGAGTGGTTGGGGATGAAAATGTGGCTGTGGGCATGATTGAAGTGACCAAGGCAGATGCACGAAACTATGGAGATATGGATGAGTTCTCATGTCAGTGTTTTGCCCATTATGAAGTCGCCGGAGTGGCTGGCCTCCAGTCTATATCCAGCCAGCAAGCATTCTTTGAAACAGCATGTAAGTATTGTGTGATAATTGTTCTGTTTCCTGATTTATTAGGATTAACAAAATTTATGAGTTGTTGTTTTTTTTTTTTTTTGTGAAGAATCAATATATTTTTTTTTTTTCAGTTGCACATAGCTTTGGAAAAGAAATAGGACATGAAAGTTCCTTTTTGCTTAAAAGGGGGATGGGGGGAGAGAGGTTCTGAATTGTGGATTTTGCTAAAAAAGAAAAAGTATGATTTGGGGTTTTTGTTTTCTTTTAAAAGGTCAGTCTTTTCTGTGTATAAAAATGGTATGAAAAAGCGGATATGTCCATTCTAACATGTTTGACCCATGGTCATTCAACAGTAGGCCTAACCTGCTTTCAACCAGGATTTGGCTCCACCTGGCTGCTACATGCAGTCATAGATCATCACTATTTGATTATATGTAGGTAGGCAAAAGAGGCATAAAACACTTGATTATGACCTCATCTAGCAAAATCATGAACTCCAGTGCCATGAATGGACATTGGATGACCACCATTAGGTGAAAAAAACTGCTGATCATGCAGATTATCAGTGGCAGGTACTCTAGAATGAACTTCCACATCCGATAAATAGTAAAACTTTCCTTTATTTCTATTTCAGAGCTTAGTTGTGTGTGTGTGTGGGGGGGGAGGGAAAAAATTCAAAAGAAAATTATGACCAGAAAGCTAGGAAAAGGAGCAAAAGACACAGAAGTCATGGAGAGAGGCCTAGTATGTTAAACAAAAGATTGTTTTGAGGCCAAAAGCCAAAAGTAAAAAAAAAACTCCATGTCAAATTTTCCATGAAAAAAAAAATTTAAACGCATTTTTCTCAAAACATATTTTTTTGGTCAGTATTTTGCTATCTACTTTTCTGTTTCTAAACCGATTCTAACCAGATTTGGCATACATCATGTTCACAACAAAACCAAAAAAACACCTAAAATGATATGCACGTCCCATTCTGTTGGAAAGTTTTAGAGAAAAATGGCCTTTTAGAATGAAAGAATAGCGAAATTTGAAATTTCGCTACATGGTGTTTTCTAAAATTTCTAAAATGGCTGACAATATGTAACTTTTAAGATATAATGTCAAACAATATATTCACCAAGTTTCATTAAGTTTTGTTAAAATTTGACAGACTGGACAGATTTTGAAATTAGTCATTTTGGAGATGCTAAAATCCAAGATGGCTGCATTGCCACGGCAACTATTTGAAAAAGTTGGTATAGTAAGAGCTGAAAACTGGTTATGCACAACAGGGGCTGGAAGAACAGAAATCAAGGTATCATGGCACACTTAAATCCTTTCAAGTGGTCTGCAGTCAAATGAAACAATGAAACTGGAGGAAAATATCAGTCTCTTCGTTCTGGTATTCTTTATTGAACAATAATTAGACTCCCTCTCCCTTCCACGCACAGACCACTTGGCCCATTCAGGAAGTTTAACTCTGACCATCAATTAAGCTTTTGAGAGCAGAAGTGATCTATAGTTATATGAATGGAAACTAAAACAGTTTTGTATCTGTTAGTTCATGTATCAGACAGCCCTCTTGCACTCTTATACCAAGTCTTAGTTAGACCTTTTGCGCAGGTTTCTTTCTTGTAGTTAAGAGTCAGATGTTGGCTCATCTGATCTAACAAGAATGGTTGAAATTCATGTAGTCAGGGAAGTGAATCTTATAGTGTGCACTGAGATTCTATAACATGATTGTAGAGATACAGTACAGTGGCCTCCACCTAAGAACCATCCACCTAAAAGCCCAGTCCGCCTAAGAACCCACCCCTGCTGCAAAACAAAATTTTTCCTCTATAATTTACCCTTTTAAGAACCTGCTCTGGGCGCTCCCAGATAAAAAAAATCTGCCTAAGAGCCCGGTGTTGAACCAAGACACCGGAGTACTAGCGGCATAATTCTACATCATACTGTCTACTTGAGGGAAATGCTCAGTGATGTGCAGTAAAATGGGGACAGGGATGGAGAGAACAAGTGGACAAAGGAATGGAAGTGATTGGTAATGCATGACTGCATAATCAGGCCACGTTGTTGACTGACCTATAACCACTTCTTTGACTGACAACACGTGGGACAGCACATCTGATTGGCTTTGTGGACAAGGAGTATGTTTAGCCTCCTAGCTGGTCAGTTGTTTTGCTATTTTGGTCAGTCTGTAAACACTCAAGTCACCTGTGCGATTATCCTGGGGTGGCATAGCAATATCACGTTTTCAACAATGATATCATTATGTGATAACTCATATGGCATTCAAGCACTGGGCAGGATTGATGTAATTATTCACTAAAAAGATCAGGAATTGCTGTATCTAATTATAACATACACAGAGGGAAGAATGGTTTACTTATTCACATGGATAAATCATTTTAACTAACAGTAATGATCAACTAATCCTACTTGTGAAGACAATCTGTGATCAGATGGGTTGCGTAACTTTTCAGTCCACCTAAGAACCCATCTGCCCAAGAGCCTGCTTTTTTTGGTCTCCCAACGATCAGGTTCTTAGCTGGAGACCACTGTATTTTAAGAAATGATTTGGACCAAATAGTTATGATAGGTTACGGATAAATCTGTAATGGAAATGGTTTGGGAATGACATATTTCACATTTTTAGGTAATTGTTATGTCCTTGTCAGTTCAACTCCACTTCCTTATGACTGTTTCATCCATTATATCTCAGTTAAGAAGGAATGGAATTAAGGGAGGGATTTGAGGAAGCACATTGTTGGTCAGGGGTTATGATATAGGCCAGCACTGTGTTTTGACAATAGGTGGAGTCAGCTTAGTCAAAACGAAATCCCTTGATACTAAGTACTCTCGCCAGCCTTCCAGACTGACAGGTGAGCAGTTCACAGAAACAGAATTTAGTGCCATCTGGCTAATCTGCAGCTCAAGAATTAGTAGCTAAAGTATTATGAAACATAAAAACAGGCATTTTTGATGTTTACAGTACTCACTGTGTGAAATGACAAATATCTGAAAAAAAATGAAGGTCAAAAAGAGGAAATATGGATAGCATTTGGAGTTAGCAGGAATGATTAAGAAGTTAGAAAAAAAAAGTCATTGGTATACATGTATTCTTGACATGAACTTTGGAGCTTATAGAGTAATCTCGATGTACAACATTATTTGATGGGCAACAGTCATTTAGGATGCAATAGTAAAGGTGTGGTTCAGTTTAGTTACTTCAAGGTTATATTTAAAGGTCAGAGATCTAGATTTAAAGGAGATATGCACAATATGGTTTTGTCACTGCAATGAGTTCCTTGAGCTGGCTATTATCATTATTGCTTGAAGTAATGGACTGACATTTTTACATAAAAATGTATGTCAACTGAGAATGCACAATCATTATGGATTTTTAGAGATGGAAGAAGGTGTGAAGGAGTTGAATTTGAAACATTAAATGAAGTTTTAGAAATAGGATAATTCGATCAGTATGATTCACTGAGGAGTATACATAGGAGATGATTATCTCTGAACTGAAGTTACATAAGTATATATAAGAAAATATAAGTAAATTGAGAAATAAATTAAAAAAAAAAAAAAAGATGTGATATTTGAAGTAAATTTGTTGTGATTATCCTCAGACCTTCAGAAGAAGTTCCAGATGCAACATGCCAACCAAATGGAAACTGTGATGGAGGGAAGCTTACTAACTCTCAATTGCAGACCTCCTATGGGCCACCCAGAGCCCAAGGTAAATCATCATTTGTGTCATAGACAGATATTAATTAAGTGATAAAATTGTCTATGTATTATGTTCAAAAGTGTTTGTGAATACCATGACTGACATGTAGTACACTCAGATTCACTGACTCAACACCCACCTCTCGTGCAATATGAGAGATGCATGGTCACTTATGAAACTGTAGCATAATTTGAAACATCTCTCGTAAGTGATAAATAAGGAAATCATCCCCTAGCGGATAAAGTGCAAGATATAAATGGATGGTTTCATGTCAGAAATTATCATATATAAAGCATGGTAAAATATAAAATTCAGTTTACCATGATTTCAAGGGGAACTTTACACCAAGAGAGGCTTTATGCTACATGACAAATGTGAACCTCCAGCTTTTTATTAACAAAAATAGAAGAAGAAGAAGAAGAGACAATCAAATACCATAGTAAAATCAGCTGACTGCATCGTAAGTAAGAGTACATCTCTTTGCTGTCCCATGATCAGATCGGCATATTGGATTGAGGGATTCAGTTATGAAGACAAATAAGCCCAAATATGTTTTACATTTAGGTCAAGAACTCATCATTTTCTCAAGATATCAGCCCAATAAAGTACAGAATTAATTCATTCTATCCTACTTTCAGACTTTGAGAGCAGAGAAAGACCATTCAGAATATGCCAACTTGCCCAGCTGAGATAAAAGTGAAGATCATTGAAATAAATCATCAAAACTTAACAAAATGTCTTGCACACAGAGCAAATGAGTTGGAAGACTTCGTGTTATGGCTGTTTTTAGCTATTTTCTGACCGGGACACCTAAATTTTGTATGTTTTCCATAAAACAAAAATGCAACCTTTACTAACCTGAAAAAAAAATTTTGGTATTCGAGTCAAAAGGTAGTTAGAAACGGCCATTCCTCACGTTCGCCCAGAGCAACTTTGGATTCATTTGCCCTGGGTGCAATACAAATTCTTTCATCACTCATTACCAGCTGTAGAAAAGATTCAACAAAAAAATGGAAGGAGGCAGAATTTTATTGCCATGTTTGTTTTGTATGAAAAATAATGAACACAGATCATGATACACTGGTCTCTGCCTAAGAACCCTCCGCCTAAGAGCCCAGTCTGCCTAAGAACCCACCTCTGCTCTGAAATTTAAATTTTTCTTTATAATTTATCTCTTTAAGAACTTGCTCTGGGTGCTCAAAAATAATTTAAAAATCCGCCTAAGAGCCCAGTGTTGAACCAAGACACCAAAGCACTTATGGTATAATTCTACATCGTACTGTCTACTTGAGAGGAATGCACAATGCTGTATGTGCAGTAAAATGGGGACAGGGGTGGAGAGAACAGGTAGACAAAGGAATGGAAGTGATGGTTAATGTATAACTGCATAATCAGGCCACGTTGTTGACTAACCCGTAACCATTGTTTGACAACATGTGGAACAGCACATGTGATTGGCTTTGTGAATGAGGAGAAAGTTTAGCCTCCAGGCTTGTCAGCTGTTTTGTTACTTCTGTTGGTCTGTAAACATTTGAGTCACTCATACAATTATCCAAGCTGTGGCATAGCTATATCATGTTTTCAACAATGACACTGTTAAGTGAAAATTCACATGGCGTTTAAGTGCTGGGCAGGATTGATGTAATTATACGCTAAAAAAGATCAGGAATTGCGATCTAATTATAACATACACAGAGGGTAGTATAGTGTACTTATTTACATGGATAAATCTTTTAACTAAAGGTAATGATCAATCAATCATACTGGTGAAGACAATCTGTGGTCAGGTGGGTTGCTTAACGTTTTAGTCCACCTAAGAACCCGTCTGCCTAAGAGCCTGCTTTTTTTGTCTCCTCATGACCGAGTTCTTAGGCAGAGGCCACTGTACAATCATTAACTCATGTGAACCTATTTTGACCTGTATCTTGAAAGAGCAATCTGCAACTTTTGACTCATTTCAAGCCGGAGGGTCACAAATATGAAATGGACACTCTACACAAAAGATATCTGTTTTCAGGTCTCCTGGATGAAAGATGGAGTTGCGCTTGAAGGCCTTATTCAGACTCCTGTAGGAGATTTGTTGTTCACTGCACCTACAGTTGGAGACAGTGGGGAGTATCAATGTGTTGCTGAAAATGTAGTTGGCAGGCGAGTCAGTGAGCCAATTATGGTAAAAGTGGAAGGTTAGTACACTAAAACCTGGCAGACAAGCAGACATAGTATTTATATAAATGGTCAAGTACCAAAAAGTGATAGCTGAAAAACAGACACAGCAAAAATGAAATTGCCTTATGACGGTTTTCTTTGTTCTTATTAGGTTATAAAATATCTTGTGCATATGGGTTTTCCTCTTACACTCACAGAGCATCTAAAACAACAAATATAATTTCTGTGGATCATGTTCAGTATAGTCATGGCCATACACTTTGAGTCACATGGCAGTATGACACATTTAAAACTCTTTCATGAAAGCCACTGTTTCTCTATAGTAATAATCTGGAAAGTCCCTCCAAAATGCATGAATTTGGACATTTTTCAGTCTTTCTATTCCAATATTTTTCAAATGTGTTTTTCTAGCAAATTTATGCTTGGTCACTGAATTTCATAGGATTTATCCACCATTTCTGAAACACCTCAAAATCAGTCATTTTCCAGTAGGCTAACGGACCAAAATAATCTAGCTGCCATTTATAGATCATCAAAGAATTCAGATTAATATTTTTTAAAAATAAACTGATCTAAAAATGTTATTAATGCCAACTTCAGCTAGAACAGTTCTATAAATATTTAATTTAAGTGCAATTTAACAGTGTCACATTGCCTTAAAAAGCTGCTGTTTTGTCTATCATTATTTAGGCTAATGTCATGTTTTTTTGGTTTTTTTTGCTTCCCACAGAACAAGTCTGTTTCCATTTAAGTCAATAGAAGCCAACAATAGTTCTTTTAAATGCCTTTCAAAAAAAAATTTTAAAAAAAGAAAAGAAAAATGATGTGAAACTTTAGGATAAATACTGCTTGATGCACAAAAATTAGTATGCCTGCTGATCCTTTTCTGGTTTATACATGAAATTAGGTGAAAGGGGGTGCTAAAAGTTTCAATTTTATGTAATGCACCATAGCTCAACTCCATCATGCATTTTCATACTCAAATTTTGCCTCAAATGGCAGCTACCTTTTCTCTTTGATACAACATAGTCATCATGGAGAAGTGCTTAATATACAGATTGAATATGAAGGTTGAAAACTAGAAACTGAAAGTTTGTCCATTGTTGTACTGAAGGTTATATACAGCACATGATACAAAAAGTCATAAAAAGTCCTTCATAAGGACCAAAACTTAGAGAACTCACCCAGAAAAGTAAACAGAGGGATTTCTTAGCAGAAAAACATAGATTTAGTTGACAGGACGTGCCATCTGTTTCAGGTAGAATAATTATCCTGTACTTGTAACTGAGTATGTGTAACATACTTTACTGAAATTATTATTGTTCCAAGATATGTAAGAAACTGTCTTGGGTGAGATCATGACCATTCAGTAAAGTAGGGAGATGAACTTCTAAATAATATTGTTGTCATTGTGAGAGAAAAACTGTACACTTCCCTTTCCTCAGTTGATGAAATTTACAAATTTTTGAATTAATCATATTGTGTATGAATGAATTCTCACTTAGTACAAATACTTCAGCTTGCATTTGCTACCTCACAGATTAACATACAGTAGCCCCCGCCTGACACAAAATAATAGAACACAATCATTTCTATTACTGAAAAACACGCTCAGTACATATTTTACTGAAGCGAATATATTTGATTAAATGCAGTTAGTCACTTATTTGCTTTACTCATTACTATCTGAGGATGGTTTCAGTTATTTGAGAATGAGGATTTATTATAATTAAGTTTGTGATATCATTTTTCTCCTCTCTTTTTTCAACAGCTGGTGTTGGTAAGTCTTTCATACTTGAAATCAAGATTTTTAGCTAAATCATTTTGTGCACTTTTATCATATTATTCTTTTGAAAGAAAATGCTCTGTACACGAGCTCTAAGATTCTGGAATATAGCTATGAATTACAAAAGCATATTTCTTTTCAACTCTCTGAAACATTCTATTTTACATTTTTATGAATATAGATCATTTGCTGTAAAGAATTGATTTTCATTTCAATAATGCTGGTTTTATCATATATACTGATAATCATTTGAAAGGTTTTCCATTCACAGATTACCCAACATGTAGCCTTCTAGCCTTGCATTATAGCAGTTTAATGAAGCACAATGACTATTGCTAATAATTCCTCACATTAGGTCAGCTGCTTGAATAATTTGTCTGGAAGTGCTAACAATCAATGTTGTTATATGGCCATAGCTATTTGAAGCTGGTTCCTGTTATTTGAGAATTTTTGTCATTCAGTTTTTGGTATCGCTTTTCCTTTTTCTGTTTTTCAGGAGCTACTGATGGTAAGACTTCCAAATTTGAAATTCAGAATTTTGACTGAAAAAATTTTGTGCATCATTTTCATATTAGATCTGTCTGCTCTTGTTGGAAGAATATTCTGTTTATCTGTGTCCTAAGATTACACGATATAATTATGAATTTCAACAGCACATTTATTTTTATGAATTTTTACTTTTATTGGGATTAGTGAAAGGAAAGATATTATTTTATATCTCGAAAATGCTTTTAACATCTTTGGAGCTGGTAACCCTTTAAAAATTCATAACCCATAGAGACAGACTTGTCAAGTTTCAGAATTCCACAATAGCTTTTTAAATAGACAAAGAAAGTATCATAGAACTGCAGTAAGATATCTTTAACAATTGTTGTGAACCATCAAAATCACACCACAACAGATTCACCAGTGTTTTTGCAGTTTGAAGTCAGGAGATAAAGAATCACTTACTAAAATTCTATGAATTTGATCATGAGGTCACAAAGAGAGCTCTTTTGCTTATACTTTAAAAAAGTACCCACATAATATGCCATAGCAGTTAAATCTAATTACCATATTAAGATTATTGTTAGATCCAAAGAGTGTTCATTATTCTAGTATTAAAGATACCTGGATTTAATCTCAAGGATGCAGAAATTCATGGGGGGAAAAAAAGGTGATGAAATCACCATGTTTATGGTTTTCTGTCAAAAAAGGGCTGATTTCATGTGCATGCTGTAATATGTCTGCAATCTCAATCTATTTAGAGGTCATACAGAAATTTAGGGAAAACGTATCTTTTGTAATAAGTTTTTCTTTTCAACTTTCTGTTGTTGTTGTTGTTGTTGTTGCTTTTTCTCTCTTTTTTTGTGTAGGTAGTAGTGAGTTAATTGGAACATATATTCAGTGTTTTGGAATCTGATTGTACTAGCACAGTTATAAAGTATAGCTATTCATGTCCAGATTGACTCTACAATTTCCACTTTCTTTTTTTTTAAATCTTTATAATTTTTTTTATCTCCATGATTTCAGAGCAGATATTTTTCAACTTAAATTAATTCTTTCAAACTTTTCATTACATTTCCTTCTTGAAACTGGGACAGGACACTTATTTGGTGAAAGTTTAAACAAATGTTTTGCAACCAGTCAAAGGTATAATGGGTCAGAAGTCAAATGGACCAAGCTCAAGAATGACTTGAAAAATTGTAAAAAAAAAATAATTAATAAAATCAGTTCTGAATTCCAGACTGAGCAGTTGACTAAGTCAAGCCCAGATTCTATTGCCCTAGAAATGTTCATGTTTCTATCACACTGGGAATAATCAATACCTGGACATTTTATCTCATGTCGTCAAAGTGCAATGAATATATTTCTGGTTTGCTGTGAGTGTGATTTATTTTCCACTCATGTTTGCCTGCTGTGCTTGCAGATCTTTATAATATACACCACTGTTTCCTTAAAACTGGAAACATATGTACTCTATAGAATGCACATGTAGGTCTAATTATATGTTTGAAATCTACCTACATTGTCTTGCAGGTAAAGATCTTCTCTGCCTCATAGTTTTTGCATATGCTGTGTAACTCTATGCTGGAAATGCAGTTTTTTTTTTCTGTTATTTTTTTCTCTAAGTATTCGTATTTCTGCATATCTCTAAATGATGAAAGGTGTAGTTTTGCTTCTTTTTTCCATAAGAAACTGCCCTGGAATTTGGGTCTTCAGTTCCAGTGACATGCAATCTCACTGGTTCCCCTAAATTCTTACTTCATGAAACAAGCATCATGAGAATTTAATCACTGTTTTACTCCAGTCTTTATTAGGCATATCCTTCAAAATCAGTTTTTGTTTCAATGCTGAAAAAAATAATTAAATGTCATAAAATCAGTGGCAAAGATTTCCACACTACCTCATTTTGATTTAAGATCAACCTTATTTTACAATTCCATCATTTTCTTTTCATTGAAATGAGAAAAAAATGTTTCTCAGTCATGCAAAATTTGGTTTTGATCAGAATTACTAGGACATTTTTATAAAAATTTCTCCTTAAGCTTAAAGGGTGATGACAAAAGGAACATGGGTATAAAATCTTTTGAACTGAATGGCTCATTAACAGTATGAACATCCCGGCCAACAGCAATCTGAATTCAGAGATTCTTTATCTAGTGCAGAAATAACAATCTAACTGGTTCTGAAATTTGATAATGCTCATTGTTTCCATTGCTCTGGTTTCAGTATTATTCCCAGTTTTGCTTTGTTATGATTCTGGTGGTGGTTTGTTTTTGTCCCTTTTTCTTATCTCCATGTATTGCATGGCGCACACCCATTTTTCCAGAGACAACAGTAGGACAGGTCATCTCAACTATGGAAGGAGAAGATGGGGAAATTGTGGTAGAGAGTGAACCCACAGCAGAGCCAGAAACAGATGGTGTTGTAGATACTGTAACTCCAGAAGAACTCATTACTGTCACCGAAAGTGGACCTGAAGTAGAGCCCACAGGAGAAACCTCTGAGTGGGATGGAGAGAAAGATGGTGACGATGATGATGAGGCTGGAGAAAATAAAGGAGAGATGGGAGAGAATATTAATGTAATTGAAGGAACCAAAGGTACGAGTGATACTGATATTCCTGCTCCCAGCCTCTTAACCATTCATATCATAAATAATCATTCCTCAGTGCTAGATATTCAATCTCCATTTTACAAAGTGAGACAGCATATATTTCAAATGATATTCTAGCCGACAGCCTAGTTGTAGTCAACCAAAATCACTAGTGTCAGGACTGAATGTTTTTTTTATATTGCCCCAGAGCAAAAGCTTCATTTGTTTTCTCAGACACTCTCAATATCATAACTTTTGTGCACAGAAAATAATCCTACTGGCAAATCTCCCACCCTGTTCAACATTCTCTTAATATTACAAATTTTGCTTTTAATGCTTAAACAGGAGCCAAGTACAAGAAATTCATAAAATTAACTGCAATTTGTCCACAATGCTTAATTTAGATATACATATATTGTATACATCCCATTTTAACAGCATTAAAAAGAATAATATAGAGAAAAACCCCATGGGCCAATAGGTTCTTATTCAAAATACATTTGGATATTTACATTGGCTTGTTTTCATCCTTAAGTTTGTCAGAACATTTTGTCATTTTCTTTCTATGAGAGTTTCACACATTTTGTCTCACAAAAATTTTAACTACAGGGCTGAAATCAGTTGATACTTAAATAGCTAATCATCAATAACATAACATACCATGTAATAATCATATTAGCTGAGTTGGAAAGGTATTCTTAATTAGATAAGAAAACATCATCACTTCCTTATCATGAAAATTAATGTCACACACTAATGTTGCTTGAAGCAGTTATTAATGAAATTTGCTCTACTCCATCTTCGACTAAACTCTTGAGATAAAATTATACTTTCACATGCCACTGCCACATTTTATTTCATAATGCCCTATTAATTTTCAATACAAATTAGCTGCTCATCATGACACTGATGCCATTTTGGGGGGTTATTGTTATAGCATTATTTAGGCATACCAACTACTTTTGCATAGTTTGGTTTGCATGCTTATGTTTTGCTTTCACCTTAACGCTTGAATCTGTTTTGTAAACAGACATCTATTTGTGTGCAATCATAGTTTTTGAGTGTATGTAGGGATGCCCGCATTTTATTTTGATTTTTTCACTTTCAAAATCATCAGCTTGTCTTTAGTCCCTTAAATAGCTCTATATGTTGCCTTGTTATACATCTAAGAATGAATACTATTTTCCTCTGTTTTTTTTAAGAGTTAGTATCTGTGTTTGTCTGTTTGTTTGTACTTGAGACTGGAAAAAACATCTATCTCTAAATCACTTGTCACATATTAAATTGCATATAAATAGCTTTCCTTTTTTTTCCCCTTGCAATAATGAGTATTTCAAAGAAAAGTTTTACAGGAATGGGCTGAGAGACATCTACCACTAAGATTCTTCATTTAATGAGAAATGTTTACTTTACTTATGCAGTATGAAAGGCACAAGCACAGAAATTAGTGGTTGTCAGAGGACCAAATCTTAGCTTCATAAAGCATGCCCCCGTACTTTTCATTTAGTGACTATGTAGGTGAACACTTTGTCAAAGATAAACTCCTGTGTATCTCTGATTTTTTAAAAAAAGTTTAATTCTGTATTGTCTGTTCAAATTCAATTTAAATGAAATCTGAAGCCATACAATGTGGTCTTTGGGATGTAGAACATTGTCAAGAGGAGCAAAAATCATCTACAGTGCATCAGATTTGAGTCCAATTCCACAAAGTTTATTATTCTTCTATTTTAATGCTGAATTCTACTGAGAAAAATATATTCTTGTTTCACAATTTTATGTTAAATGCAAATATTTCCGTGCTTATGAATCTCTACGGTTAGGCATTTTCATAGCTTTTTGCCTCCATATCAATCTGTGTAAGTATATAGAGACTTCTGAAGCAGAGCAAGAGCAAGCGTTGTTTTAAAAATTTGTATAAAGTATTCTAAAATAATATTCATATTCATAGACATCTTGTTTCAGCATTTTTTAACAATTTTTTGTATGCTTAGTTTAGAACAAACAGTTCTGAAAAATCACTATTCATAGCAATGATCATACATTTGCACATAATTTGCAGGATTAAGCAGACCAGTCAAAGGCACTGTGGAAAAATTTTTGGAAAAATGTTGCAAATAATAGTGAAGACAAAGCTTGTGGCTGATGAAAATCAGTGCTTATATATTTCTAACAGTCAAGTAATGGGAGACTGAATTAAATCTAAAAACACTCTCATTCTATAAATACTGATGAGCAACAACCACTTCTTGTGATTTTTAGATAAATTTGGGCAAGACTTCAAGTTCATGAAAGTGTAACATTCAGAATCAGTTCCACAGCATGAATGTCGTTCATCTCCTCACTCTTTATCTTCCTCCAGGAGGCTGCACAGTAAGGATGAGTGAATGTATGAAGTTTTTACCAGGCAGCATGGACAGCAATTTCTGCAAGTAAGTACAGTTTCAGCTGATGTCAGAACTATGTTATGAAATATTTGCTTGAAGTTGAAACTGGGGGACAAAGTGTAAAAAGAGAATGTTTTCTCTCTTTTCTTTTTTCCTGAAAAATTATATTCACAGAAAAAAAAAGTTAAGTTTATACTTCATGTGAAGACATGTGAATGATAAATTGTTATTTCAATTTCAATATTGTCTTCAACCAACACATCCATTCTCCACACCCACCTGTCGTTGTTTTATTTATTTATTTATTTATTTTTTTTTTTTTTTTGTTTCTGTTTTGATTTGTTTTGTTTTGAATGAAGGATAATAATATGGCCAGAATGAGATAAGTATCTTGAATGATACAGTTAGTTTTTGTTTGTTTGTTTGTTTGTTGTTGTTGTTGTTGTTGGTTTGTTTCTTTTTGTTTTGTATATTCCTCACAAACTCAGCCCAAGGTCCCATTGTTTAAGATTCCAAAACAGTTTTTGCACACTGACAGGGAAATACTCAACGTTTCTCCTTCATATCCTATTAATCTTAAGTTAATGGTTCAAGAGCAGGTATGATAGATTTAATCCTTGAAAGTTTGTCTTCCACAAGATAATGAAGATAAACAGAAGTGAACTGATATGAAAAGTGAAAGACTGTAAAATTTACCATTGTAGCTTTTATTGTAACTGAGGATTTGCACCATTTTCATGTCAAAGCTGAAGTTTATACTTTCTCCACAGAAACATCAGAAAAGAAGAGTTTCTACAATGCAGAGAGGACTTGTATGCTGACTGTAGAAGTGAGATCAATGTAGATGTCTGGGGTATGATAGATAAAGCAGAAGAAAGAGTTAGAAATTGTGAGACAGGTAAGTGTAACTGGTTATCTAACACTTCTATGTTGTTCAATGATAGATATGTTTCTTATTTGTTCTTTTACGTGATAATAGACAATGACAGATAGCCGGAAATTAACTCTTAAAGGACCATTCACGTATATTTCCACCACAGGTCACACAATGCAAAGTCCCGATCATGTATATTTCCCACGCCAGACCATGCTTTGTTTACTTTGGTTTCGAAACCCAAGGAAGCGGAAGTAGAGACATTTATATTATTCAATTTTTTTTTTTTTTTCTGACGACGACCTAAAATTAAGGAATTTTCCAAACTTGGCCAGTCCTTAGGGAGTAATAGTGCTCTGCATAGCTGGTCCTTTAAGGGTTAAGTTATTTTCTTCTACCCCTAGACATTATTCATGTGCATCACCCATGGACTTAATATTACTGTAAGTTTCTTGAAACATGGTGAACTGCTATGCCTCACTATATTACATCATTGCTTGATTTGTCCTAGCATTTCTTTCTCAGCACCAAAGACATCAAGATATAGTGTATAATTCATCAATAATATGTTTGGTGTACTTTGAAGGCAACTGATGTTATATTTCAGAAACCCAAAACATAATTAAATGGCTCCTCCTCTCAGATTTGTAACCTCACGCCCTTTGTGACAAGTAACTCATTTATTGTCAGTGTTCTAGATCCATAAAATCAGTGCATCAATAATTGATATTATCTCACACACAAACAGCCTCAATGTTTATGTGTATAAGAGAGATAGAGAAACAGAGAGCAAGAGAAAGAAGGAGTAAGAGAGGATGTAGAAGACGAAAAAACAATGATAGTGTAAAGACATAAGCATTGACTAGGCTATGCTAAACCAACAGGATTGCTGTCCTCACAAATTGGAAGTGGATCATCTAGGCATTCTATGATCTACAGTCATTTCTTGGTTCTCCACTGTTACTACTTATCTTCAGATATAGGCATTGGGGCCCTGTTTTAAACTCAAGAACAAGTCCCAAGAACAAGAGAGAGAGGGTTTCATATTTGATGACATATGGTTACTTCAATGTGCTGTTTGCCAGCTTGTGGAGTTTTGTGCATATTGAAGTTTTTCAGTGTGTTTTGTAGTCAATATAAGCTTTGTTGGTTTTTTTTTTTCATTTTTCTAGAACATTTGGGGGGGGGGGGGGGGGGGAGGTCCAAAAAC
>JBCAUA010054741.1:0-11511 GCA_038406235.1 Peronia verruculata
ACACTAACATGTAGCCTAGGTCCGACGAAAAAAAGAGGATCAACCCAAACATAATAGTTACGGGTTAGTATAATTGGCCTTGCAAATTGATAGTAAAGTAGTAGTACGTATGGGGTGCACGGTTGATTTTGCGGGCCGTATGGTAGTTTCACTCAAAGGTTGGGATAAAAAAAAAATAATAATAAAAAAATACTATGGTTTAGTAAGCCGAAGTATCAAGTTAAGAGGAGTGCACTGCATTACTGTGTGAAAATAACTGACTGACTCCCAATGATGGTGATGACATATAGGCTCCAATTTTGTAATACTATGAAATGAGAGAAAAAGTGTGAGTGATTAATACAAACCCTAGGCTGTGTTCAAATCTGTTGTGAGCAGCTCCGGGATAAACAAAGTAACAACCACCCAACTGCTTCAGATTACGCAATCGCTGAAACTGAGGAGTATCGATGACTGCGACACAGGAAGGGTGAATCTTCATGTTTCCATGAATTGGATCGTTGAAGATCTGTGAAGGTAGGATTACAATGGAATACCGGAACTGAACAATTGCACAAAGTACATGTACAAAGTGTGGGTAAAAGAGGGTTGGGGGGGGGGGGGGTAGGAGTCCACAAGACATAACAAAACAACAAACCATGAATTGAAAAAAAAAAAAAAAAAAGAAAAAAAAGAATTAAGAGTTCTGAAATTATCATAAAGAATAAGCCTGGAACTTTAAGAATAGCGGACGCTCTTTCTTTATTTCTTGAATTTCAGTTTGTGTCATGACATAGATCTAGTCTGAATCCACACCACCAGCAATCCTATCCATATGGAATGACCCAGTCGAAACAAACAAAGTAACATTGTTCACTCATGGCCTGATGGTGTTTTTCCTATCTATAAGTGCATGAGATTGGGTTTGAAAAAAAAAAAAAAAAGAAAAAGAGAGAGAGAAGCTGGAGCCTCAAACAAACAGGAAAGGAATACACGCGCAAAGGATGGAGATCTCTCAGGGATGAACCAGTGGCGGTTCATTGTCTGTCTTGTTTGACTGACATAAGCAATTTTCCATTTTCTGTATACTAAATGATAATCTACCCTCTATCCTTGTGCAACATGTGAAGACTAAGTATATGTAGAAAAAAAAACAAAAAAAACATGTTAATTAAGTGTAGAAAAAAAAACAAAACCAAGTTCAATTTATGATAATTTCCAAGGCTATGATTCACTGGCTTAGTCATCAACTTCAGTTATCTCCCCTAAAGAAATCAAAAAGAGATCAAACAGAACAGCTACTGTTTTCCAAAGTAATGGTCTGAATCAATAACCTCAACAAACAAAAAGTACACACGTCTTTAAAGACGAAATGTCACTTTTCTCCTATGTGTAAAAAGTGGACATAATGTGATTCTTCTCCATTCGTCTTCATGTATAACAACACCTTTATTTACCTTATAATCAATGGGGTCTTTCTTCCAAATCTCCTCAGCCCCACAGAACTTTTTTTGAAGACCTCTACACTCCTTCCAACTTGAAATTTTAAGAAGAAACAGGGAAATAGTACAATGTGTAAAAATATACGCTATGCAGTATATACCAAGTAAAGTAAAAAAAAAAAATAAATAAATAAATAAAAGAACCAACCCTTGACCTCCAAGAGGGGAAATTGGCTTGGCCATTTCAGACCGCGTCGCAGCAGTGCAGCGCCACTGTACTTCTCCCAATATACATCAAGAACCCGTTTAACAGATGGGTGGGCCGAGGAAAATTGTGTGTTAAGTATCTTCCCTAAGGATACAACATGCAACCATTGCGATTCGAACCACTGACCTCTGCTTCCAAAGGCCGCAGCACAAATGACTGTGCTAACATGCCACAAGCACTGTAGGCACCACATAAGAATATATAAGGTACAGGCCAAAGAAAGAATAAATCACTTTTCTACAAATGGGAAAGGACTGCGATAGATTTCAAAATCATATATTATATGTATATATACAAACACAAAGGCATCTGGTCAAATTTTATCAGTACATGTATTGTTCCCAACAACAAGGGTTCCCAACATTTTTGTACTCAGAACTTCTTGCCCAAAAGCTTGAAACCCAGGCAAGTCCCTACTATCAACAGCTTGAGTTACATATTATTACATACACATCACACAAACACACATACATACACATTCACACAGACACACACACACACACACACACAGAAGCATACATACCGACATCCCAAATATCATCTAATGCTGATACTGAACCTCTGCAATACAAATTTTCTTTTTCCCGAACACCAAAACAAAATAAAATACTGATTTTATTCCCAGCCACGTCTAGCCATGCTACACGACTCAACTGCCAAGCCTTTGCGACCCCAATCCACCTTTTGGGAATCTCTGATATAAAACAATCAAAACATACGATAAATACTGCATATAAATATAAAGACATGTACAGTGTCTGTAGATAATATGTACCTTTCTTTGCTTTTGCACTATGATACAAACTAAAGGTTAGAGACTGCATCATCATATAAGAGCAAAAAAAATTCAATAACTCTCTTGCTCAAAGATGACTCAAGCCAATTGTCAACCTAAGTTAATTCAAAGTACAAGATACAAGTAGCACATTGTGCAAAGGAATACTGGCATACAAATTCTCCCCCTCATTCCCCTGCCCCCCCCTTTTTTTCTTTTGACTTACTCTCTCTCTCTCTCTTTCTTGCTATCTCTCTTTCTGTTCTGACCGCACAAATATAAAACAAGTAGATGATGAACAAAAAGTCATGTCTGGCATGATAGCACAAAATGAAAGATTCACAAATATTTAAGCTGTAAAGGTTTGTTGAAATAATTAAGAAAATCTTACCTCAATCCGCATCTCTTCATAAGATCAGAAAACTTCATCAGTATGAAAACTTGAACACTCACATCTAAAGCTGCAAGCAAATTAAAATAATGATTATCACATAAAATAAATATTTTAGAAAGGGGCTAAGCGGTGGAATAACTATGTCCAGTCATACTGCAGACTACATCTATTAACAGTACAAACGAACCGATAAAGATTCAAGTACATGTACTTAGTTATCATCTATGAATTAATGGGTTAGCTCATGATCCACAATATTTACCGTGAGATGATGATCATCTTGTTAGTTTGACATTGTGAAATGATATGAAATGAGCCATTTTAACCATCTAGCAAATTCCTTCCCTTTGCTCAGTACAACAGGTATAGCGCAAGGATTGGGAAAAAAGAAAAAAAAAAAAACACCTTTTCGCTTGTTATGCGAAGCATAATTAACAGAGAAAATTCTGAAAAGTTCACCATATCATGAAAATGTTTTTTCTTATCGTGATAATTTTTCCATAATTTTTCGCATCATATGTTTCAAATAACAAGAAATAAAGTTGTTGTTTTTTTCCCCCCTTCTTTGCAGTGTTTGTCCTACACCTCTTGTACTTGGTAAAGGGAAGCAACCTAACTGGCTGAAAAAATGGCTCATTGAGGTCCTCTTTACACTGTGCTGCGAACAAATGGTAACTGCATGGCTCAATATTTCATGCAGATAAGCTGTGAAACAGTAATGTCCAATGGGATATGGAGGAGAATGGAACCTGTTTTTCCATGAAATTGTAAATGAAAAGATGCTTGCATCATTGTCAGTACTTGGATTTCAGGTTTCAGGAAGCCAGTCTTTGACAAAGGGGAGAAACAAAACCAATCCAATTAAATAGCAAATGACTTAAATTATTTGGCCCAGTTTTAAGTTATGCCAAATTGTTCTCAATTGCTACAGCAGTGAGGGTTTCTTTTTTTAGTTTTTATTTAGTACCGGTGAGTTGAAACGGCTTAATCATGTTCTTTTTTTATTCCTTGCATTTAATGAGCATGAGAGTAGTATTTTAAAAGGATTAACACATACTTTTATATCGATAACAATTAATGAATTGGTTTCTCTGGCAAAGAGTTCATTATGTCATCTATGTGTTTGCCTGTGACTCTATGTCTATAAGCTAAATATCCCATAAATACGAGCTACAACATCATATCATCGCCAAAACAACCCAAGCGTTGCTTAGTTTCTTTTTCCTGGTAACATGCGTGACCCCATCATCAGGTGCCAGTGAATCAGCCATTTTCACCGTCAGCGAAATTACTTCCCTTTGCCAGGTACAAGAGACATAACTCAAGCATTGTAACGAAAAAAAAAGAAAATTCTGAAAAATTCATCATATCATGAAAATATAATTTTCTTATTGCGATAATTTTTTCACATTTTTTTCTTCTTCTTTTTTTTTTTCTTTCGCCTATGTTTCACATAACAAGAGAAAAGGCAATTTTTTTCCCTTCTTTGCAATGCTTGTCCTACACCACATGTACTTGGCAAAGGGAAGTAACCTAGCTGGCTGAAAAAATGGCTCATTGTACAGTTTACACAAACACAAGACCGTTTTCACATAGTGGTTGATCTTCATTTATTTTTACATATTGTTTACTTGCTACAGCACTTTCCATAGATGCAAAAACGTGGCTTACCATCTCTAATCTTTTGTTTTGTCTCATCTGATACGCCTCTATCTTGAAGTTGTTGAAGTATAACACCAGCAGGATCAATGCTTGAGATTTCTTCAAGAAGAAAAAAGAAAGATATGAATCAATCCTGTTCCAAATAACAATGAAATTAATAATAAAAGTAATAATGATAATTAGAATAATATTAATCATGCCGATAATAGAGGACATTATGTATTGCCTGAACCCTGAAGGCCTCGAAGAGCTTTGCAGAGCCAAAGTGTTTACAGCCTCACACATAGAATATACATCAATACAAACAGGAGCAACAGCATTATTATACAAGTATAAACTTATAAATGACATGCAAACATGATTCTAGATATGTTCTCATACATAATAATGAATGTAATACAACTCAAACCTTAACCTATAGACATGACATAACTGTCTCGACAGAAAAGCTGGAACTTGACTCCGACAGGTATTTGTTGAATAAGCATATTTTTAGCTGACCCTTAATTGATTCTAGAAGAATGAGTTGCGATGGGGGGGGGGGGGGGGGGGGGGAAGGGAGGGTGGAGGAGGGGAGGGGAGGGGGAAGAAGAGAGGGAGGCGAGAGGGGTGACAGTAGAGGGAGAGAGGAGGAGGAGGAGGAGGTGGGTAAGTTATGTGGTTTACCGTCTGCTTCATGGTGAAAACAACTCAGTCGCATGATTGTGTGTTTCCCTCAAGGGTCCTATCATTGGAAGGACAGGAAGATCGAAAACCTGCATTTTTTCAGTGACTCAAAGGTCCCTAGCTTTCTCTGGTCAGGGAAGCCCAACATATCTAGCCCTTCCCAAACAAGGGCAAATATATTTTGGAGGTCTCATGTGTACGATATGAGCTTTGAAGAACGCTTGGCTGATTAAAATCGATGAAAGTAGGTGAAGTGCCGCTATCTGCGCAAAATTTCCAAATTTCAAATCAAACAGATAGCCACTGGGGATTGAAAGAATTCAGGAAAACAAAATAGATATCTTTGGTGCAGTAACATTCTGAGCCCGAGAAAAAAGTTGCAATCTTGCATTCAACCCTGGCTTTTACAGGTAGTGATCTGAGAAAAGGAATGCTCGTGTGGTATCTGGCGGTTCTGAAAGCTAAAGAAGCAGCATTGTGTTGTATTCTTTGAGGTTTAGCAAGCTTATCTTTCTGCCACTCTGTCAGGTGAGGGTTACAAAAATCTAAATGTGACAGCGTAAAGCTGGAGAGAGAACTGTTTCAATGGCAGTTTCAGTTACGTATGGTGCGGTCCTAAATGACTTATTCTTCTCAGTTTAGTCATTCCAGACGGGCCGTATATAACTGCCAATGTATAAATATATCTCCTTCTCCTAGCCACCCCATCCTCTTTTAAGATCAATGTTTCGTTGTACATTAGAAATAGAATTTAACTTATGCTGAATGTGATCACCGGGTCTTTGGGTGTGATCATCCTATCAAATATTATTGCTCTAAAATAAAAAACTATTGAGGAATGGAATACCACAGAAAAAAAAAGTTAAATAACATTGAGTTTTCACTGTAGCATACAGGTTTATTGCAAAGTTATTACTCTAATTATCAGTTTAAATCACTTAAAGAGTTAATTAAATGAAAAAAGAAAAAAAGATGACAGGACGGGGAGAAATCTGGTATGCAAAATACATGTAACTAGCGGAGGTAAAAGGCAAGAGAATACGTAGCGACAGTGTAAAATACTGAATAAATAATTTATTTCTTGACCAAAAAAAGAAAAAAAGAAATCCATTCTATTTTTATCGATGGACTAGAAAGAGACATTCTAAGCAAAGATGGTGTATGGTGAGCCATAGAATGAACCTAATTCTTATAAAAGTAAAGCATAATGTAATATTTTCATGCATTTTTCAGATCCATTTGCACTGTTACTCAGTGAAAAACAAGAATAATTCAATCGCAAAAGATTCTGATTGATCAAATACAAGTACATTCATAAAGTTGTTGATGGAGTTAGAAACAGAACAACACTAGTTCTTCATTGTTATTATTGTTGTTTTTATTATTGTTATTATTACAGTCAATAAATTGAAAGTTTGCATTTTAATAGGAGAACACAAGATTTCAGGAACAGCCAAACAAAGAAGTACATCAGGTGATTTCCTAAGTCATTAAATCCTTCACACTTCTCACTACTTCTATTATTTGGAGGGCATCTAGGTTCAAGAGACACACAGCGAAGAGCTTTAGTCATAAATTTTCACCCACTCTAACATGGTCATACCAAGAAGTGAGGCAAACTTTTGGCCAAGGCAAGGCCAAGGACATTGGTCGACGGGATTTCCCGGGATAGTGGTGAATTCTACTGAGACAAAAATCCTCTCATTTGTAGACATTCACATATATAGTGATCTCCATAAAAGCTTTGTGATGCAGTTGATTTTTCTTTCTAGGTAAAAAAAAAAAAAAAATTATATGTCATTCAAAGTGGTTAATCCATTTAATTTTGTGCGGTCTGAAATGAATTGATGCATTGGGCTATGAATAAATTGATACGATATGACTCAATTTTTTTGGTGCAGCTAAACTGTTGAACAGTGATGTCAAACAATCCACCAAGAAAGATGTAAAGTATTTCCCTGTGAATTATAAGGGAACAGACTTTTTACCTCACTGTCTGTAGCTGAAAGCCAAATTTTTAACACCGGGGAGAGTCAAAACCAATCCATTTGAACAGAAGTTTCTTTGATTATTTGGCTCACTTTAAAGCCATGCTAGATTGCTCTTAATTTCTACAGTATCTAGCAGTGTGCGTGCGTGCGTGCGTGCCTGCGTGCGTGTGGGGTTAATCATGCCACAGTTTAACCATTCAGTATCAAAATGGCTGTTATTGAGAGTCTGAGATTCCTATAAAGGCCTCAGACTTGATTTTTACAGCTATCTTTTGGCAAATTCACAAAATCTCAAACTCAAGATGAATGATTCTTTAATTGCTATCGAGAACTACCGAATTTAATTTTTTTAAAATAACACCAAATTAAAAGCACGAATATTCTGGCACTGAAAGAATGTACTATATTATTCCCTTGTTCCTTGCATAGAATGAACCGAGAGGAATGTATTTAAAGGAGTCACACATATTCAGAAATGACAAAAGATGAACTTGTTCTCTGATGCGTTTGGATTCAAACTATGTGTCTATGAGGTAAACATTCTATAATCAAGTGCTACATGTATTAATATATATGATTCTCTAAATATACTACACACTTTATTAATAATTTGAGTACCATCACTTTTTAAGTACCAGTCAAATGTTCAAGTTAACGTATTCTCACTAAACACAAAACCATCTTAATATTAAGCACTTTACCTCTGCTTAATCCACTCCTTATTTACATGTAAAATTAGTAGTTTATATTTTGTGTATTTGCAAGCATTGTTCATAAGTTATATGCAAAAAATTGGCTTACTGTCTGTAATCTGTTCTTGCACGTCAGATTGTATGCCCATCTCCTTAAGCATTGTAGTGACTTCAGATTTGTCCATCTTTGATAATCCTTCATGAGAAAAAAATATATATATTTGTGTCAATTCTATTCCAATTCAACTGTCTACTGATCTTCTCCACCCTATCCTCTCTCCAGTTCAAAGTTTTCTTTGCACATTGAAAATAAAATTGAAAAGTTATGCTGAATGTGTAATCACACGATATTATTTTATCTGTGTGATCATCAAAATAAAATGTGTTTTAAAACACTCAAAAATTATTAGTATCAGAGAAAAAGTCAAACAAGGTCAAACAAGATCTCGTTTATCTGAAGCATATTTGTTGTAAAACTATGGCTACAATTCTTATCAGTCATAGCTCAAAGCCATTATAAAAAATTTAATCTAACATATACAATTAATTGGCCCAGATAACATACAGAATTTGTAGCGACCATGTAACATGGAGAATTCATTTGTTTCTAATTTTCAGCAGTGCAACCAGGAAGAGCCACGGAGATTCCTTATATTAGTCATTTTCATGTTCTATTCACATTCTTCACTTTTGCTTAGCTGTACTTTCTCTGTACCTCTCATTTTCAAACTAATCTCACATGCTTAAACTTGTGTGATGCAGATGGTCTTTCCATTAGAAAAACAAGCGCTCAAAGTGGGTAGTCGGTTTCATTTTGTGCACTTTGAAAGGACAAAAAACAAAGTATTGCACCAAGAATCAATGGATACAACATAGTTCAATATTTCATGCACGTAAGCTGTGAAACAACGATGTCAGACAGGATATGGAAAAAGATGAAACTTGCTTTTCCATGAAACTGTAAGTGAAAAGAGACCTGATGCTTGCATCATTATCTGTACTTGAATTTCAGCTGTTAGGAATTAAAAAGCAAATGATTTAATTGATTTCGCCCAGTTTTAAGCTATGGCTATTGTTCTTAATTACTACGGCAGTCAGGGTTTCCTTTTTGTTATTAGTTTTCAATAAATTCAGTAAATGATACCGCAGTTTAATAATGTTCCTATATTCCCTACGTTGAATGAGCACGAGAGTAGTATCTTTAGATGTGACCCTTTCACTACCAGAATATTTTCAAGCCGTACCCAAGGGACATAATTTCACCAGCAACAATTTTAAGGGTAATGTTATCAAACATGAAGCAAATAGGAGAGTACAGCTAGGTTGACATACATGTATGTAGAAATGAGAGGTAACAGAATTTGAATGGTCTAGTAACATTTGAAGACTCCGGTGAAAAAAAAAAGGTAAGTCTCATTTTTATGGAGTTATAGCCCCGACGGTACAGTTAAGTTTTGTTTACCAGAACGGTAATTCAGAAAAACCAAGGAAGTGTCTCTAAAAAGACAGATCTTAAAAGGGTATACAGTGAAAACTTTAGACTTCTAAACTCTAATTTCTGTTTTTCTCCCTTCGTAGAAAATGGGACATCTGTTTTTGGGTTTGTTTTTTTTTTTTTCACTTGAGTCTTCATATGTTAGGTTTTCTTTTTTTTTTTTTTTTTAATTTAAAAAAAAAATATTATTATCATTTTTTAATTTCTAACGTTTGGTCATATTTGTGTCTGACAAAGAGAGAGAGGGAAAGTAAAAGAAGCAAAAAATTACATGATCAATTCTACACGTAGATCTAAATCTAGATCTAGAGAGTCTTGATCTAGATCTAGATCTAGACCTTCCTTGCACATGGAAATCCTGTCACACCATAGACTACATTCTAGATCTAAATCTGTCATTGATTGTCACTGATAGAGAGGTTTGTCAATTATGCACTTGCATCATTGTAAACAAGTTTTTTTTTTTTTTAGAAACCACAGAACAGTTCGAATTCAGTCACAAAAAGTGATCAAAGCAACATGCGCATTTCAAATGCACCACCATGAACCATGGACCATGAAAGTAGGCTAACTTGCTTTCTAGGTCCGTGATGTGAAAAAAGGCAGTCTCTTTGCCAGATTTTTAATCTAAATTTTTTGACCAAGGCATAAGCCTAGTGCGTTGGTTGGTACTGAACTGGCGGACGAACTAAAGCATGGTGGGTTGGTTGGTAGGTCATAAATGAATAACAACAATATTGGTCAATTTGTTTCACTGGCAAAGAGTTCACCATATGATCTACATGTAGATCTATGTGTTCGGATCATAGTATCATCTCTAGCGTTGGCAAATTTCCTTTTCGTTGTAGATCTAGTTTGTGTGGTTTTACTCTAAATTTACACAAACACAATGTTGTTTTAACATGAAATGCCCTAAATTAATTTACCCAGCTTTATTTCTTAATTTACCTTTTAACTGCACATAATACTGTGTTTTGCTAAAGCACTGCACAAGTATGCAAGAATTAGACTCACCGTCTGTGATCTTTTTCTTCACATCTTCTTGTATTTCCTTCCTTTGAAGCAGTTTGTCAAGTTTAGATGTATCCATGATGGACTTCATGGAAGGAAAAAACGATATGCGTCAATTCTATTCCAGTTCAACAGTCTTTTCGCTCTCCTTCAAATCCTCTTTCGAATTCAAAGATTCATTTGTATAATGAAAAGAAAACTAAACTTGTGCTGAATGCGAGATCACAAAATTTTAGCCTCTCACATCAAAGTTTGTTCCAAAACATCTCACAATAAACACTCAAAATTTAAACAAATTAAAGAAGCCCATCCCCAGAGAAAAGGTTAAACACTATTTGGTTAGTATGGTGACCTGAACCTACTGCAAAATCATGATTCTAAATCTTATTTGAATTTCAACTTTTAATTAATAAATTAAAGATAAGAACATGTGGTAATCTAACATGCAAACTAGCTAGATGAGATAACAGACAGGAGAATATGTCGTAATGATAATAATGCAAAATATTAAATGGAGTCTTCATTTCTTGACGAGAAAGCCTAGTCTGTTATCAGAACTGGGACTGAAAGGAGGCAGAGAGATTCCTCATGCGAGATGGTATTATGAAAACCAAAGAATTGTCCTAATATTGTGAACAAGTAAACTCTTGTAATACTAGATCGAATACTTCATGCAATTTTCAGTTCCATTTGCAATGATTACCCAGGAGAAAAAATAAGAATGCATTAATCGCAAAAAGAAATCATAGAAAGTCATTCCATGAGTTCCATGTCGTAGTCTCCCTAGAATTTACCTTACAATTGCTTTGCATCACTTTTTCTGTATCCCTCACTTTGAGAACTATTTCACTCATGAAAAATCTTGTGATGCAGTTGATTTTTGTTTGTTTGTGTGTCTGTTTGTTTTGTTTGTTTGTTTGTTTGTTTGTTTGTTTGTTTGTTTGTTTTTAATTAATTAATTTTTTTTTTTTTTGATGCAGTTGATTTTTTTTTTCTCCCACGAAAACAATTATTTATTATGTCAATAAAAGTGAGTAGGCTAGGCTATTGTGCAGTCTCTCTCTCTCTCTCTCTTTCTCTCTCTCTCTCTCTTTCTCTCTCTCTCTTTCTCTCTCTCTCTTTCTCTCTCTCTCTCT
>JBCAUA010054752.1:0-11511 GCA_038406235.1 Peronia verruculata
ACTTTAAAACAAATTGAAGCAATTTTATATTCAATCCGTGCTTTAACTGGCAGCCAGTGAAGAGTCCGAAGTAAATTAAAATTTGTAGATGAATAAAATTTACATTTGCCCAGTATTCCTCTGTGCCTCTATTCCTCAGCAGGTATCCCCTTGATTGTTTTGTGGAACATAAAAAGCACTTCTTCACTGTCACTGAATTGCTTCCCTCTCATTTGATCTTTGGCTGACACAAATAAGAAAAATTCACAAAGAGCGAGGCCCATTGCGAAAGGCAGGTGTGGGAGAGAATTTTTTTTCTCTTTCCAAATATCCGTAATAAGTCACATTGCTCTACGGAAATACTGCTGCCATAAGTCAAAAAATGCAACTTTTCAGGAGAAAAAAAAACTTAATAACTTTGTCATTTTTACTTCTTTTTTGTTCTATTTGTGAGAAGAACATCATGATCATTTATCTGAGAAATTTATGCTTTTTTTTTTTTTTTTCATAAAAGTTTATTTCTAACATAAACATAGGACATATTGCAATGTATCACTGAAATCTTGGTAATTATAAAACCGTATGTTGAGTTACAGCATCAGTATCTATCATGAATCTGGTTCATTTATTATTAAAGTAAGTCAACCTGCAACACTGTAAGTATACAGAAGAAAAATGACAGAAGTCTCTGTCTCGTGTCACTGTACATCCAATTGCAATGTCAACTTTGAAGCATGTCATGTTATTTCTGCCATACAAAAGCCCTAAGTTGACATACTTGACATACAGCAGTAGTATTTCAGAACAGATTGCGAGAGTAGAAATACACATAGTGTAACTTGAGTTCCAACAGTAATATTTCAAGATTTTTGCACAGTGTTCATTTACTTCAAGTGTTTTTCTTAATAACATCTCGTAAATGGATAAAAAACTGAGTACGTGATTTTGTCACATAATGCACCGGCCCCATCCGTACTCAGGGTTCAAGTGTCTCAAAATCGCAAAAATCGGTCTTACGGCAGTAGTATTTCCAGGCAGCGACACTGCTTTGTGAGCACTTTGTGAGAAATGGATTAGTCTGAGCATATGAAAGGTATACCTCGTAACAAACAGTCACAAATATAAGAATGAATTTTTTATCTACATGATGACAAGATTTTATAGTGAACAGCTGAAACTAAAAATTACAATAGACCTGTCAATCAATGAATATACTCTACTTAAGTATCTCTGGAGAATGATAAGGTTATTGCACAAGCACTATAAAGAAAAGAATAAAAAAAACATTTTTTCATTTCGTTTGAAGTGGTGATCACAAAAAACTTTGATAAAAATTACTGTGATTTTCCTTACACTATGAATTTTCCAGAAGGTTTCATCGTATCGATTTGAAACAGAAAACACAAAAATAAGTTTTTCACTTGTTACTAAATTTTTTCAACAGCCTTTGTATTTTGCAAAGGGAGGTGACGAGGCTTGTTAAAAAAATGAAATCCCCAAAGATGTAGAAAGAATTTATTGTTTTATTGGTTATAGTTTTATTGTGATTATTTCTGCCCTCAGGCTGAATGTTACAAGGGCAAGATGCAAAAAGTTTGTGATTTCAAAATATTGTGAAATACTACAATCATGGATTATTAACCTTTATGCTTTCACAAAATTTTGTTAAATTTCTATATTATTTATGAATATTTTTCAAACATATTTGTGAAATTGCACTAATGTAAAGAGCAGGAATTTTTTTTTTTTTTCATTATCTTTTCCTTTTCTTTTCTTTAAATTTTTTCTTTTCTTTTTTATTCCAGAATCAGATGGTCAACAACTCAAACAGTTGCCAGGCATTAGAATCATTAGAAACCAAGAGACCTTGGGTGAGGTTTGATCATTCAAAGATTATGTATTCTTGAAACTAAAAGAGCTCAGTGTGTAACCAGAAACCCATTTTTTGATTTGTCATATATCACTTTGACATCGTTTGCATTGAAATTCGAGTGCTAGACATAGAATGGACATTTCATGCTTAAGTACTGAGATCATACATCGATGATGTACAGTGCTGCACGCATTCGTCGAACTTGTTGGTGCAACAGAAATAGTTCGAGGGATCCGTGTTTTGAGGAACACGTGAACGTACTAGATGATAGGGGAAACAACCCTTATGTATAATCTATTGTACCTTGCGGTTGAAAACCTTGCAAAATCCGTTCCCGTAATAGCATATTTTCCTTCTTTTTTTTTTTGTTTTTTTGTAAACAGTGTCACTTTATTTAATGTTTTAATGCGTACACGTATAGCCAACGAAAATTCAAAATTAGATCTAGCACAAATGTACTTAGCCTAACAGGAATAGTCAATTTCCTTTTCTCTGCCATTTCGCTGCCGTGCAAGTGATGCGTCGTCTGAGACTAGACTGAGACTGAGACAGGAGTTAATGAAAGCATCGACGCTCACACACTACATTTCATGTGCCATCCAAACGTCTGCGCTAGCCCTTTTTGAGCCACGCGTCTCTTTGTTCGCTGTTCAGACCCCAAAGGCAAGCATGGATCTATGGTCAGCATGGTGTGGGCTATTTTTAGTCACTGGCTGGAGTACTTTCAGGCCAAAAATGAGGAAAAATTTTCTCAAAGTACTTGAGAAAATAGTTCGACGGATCCGTTTAGAGGTTTGACCATAGCGTGAAAAAAATGTTAAGAAAAGAGAGGAAATTATTCGGGACATTGCAGGTTGTTTGAGAGATCCGAGAATTCGACGACCGCATGTTCGTGCAGCACTGTATACTCATTAGGAAATATATCACTACAATATTAATGTTACATTTGTCATTGAGACTCAAAAAAACTTCATCTAATAAATCTGATGTTTTGTTTTTCCAAATAGTGAGACTCAAATTCGCATAGAGCCGGATGAGCCAAGCTTCCATGATGCAGAGGAACCTCAGGATGATGAAGAGCAGGAGTTGGTAGTGGAAGTGAAAGAAAGACAGGAGGAGGCAGAGGAAGAAAAAGCAGTGGAAGGGGAGGAGGTAGCCGAAGAGGAAGGAGGGCAAGCGAGGGAGGACGTAGAGCTGGACTCTGTGGTGACCGATTCCCTCACTCCGCAACGTCAGACGGGTGACGCCCAGCCAGCCCAGCCCACCATTCCAGTCAACCCCAACGCCAGTCCCAGCACCAAGAAACATGGGATCTATGTTTACAGGGAGTATGTAGTCTTTTAGATCATTCATTCAATTCGCTTTGCCCCGAGCAAATGAGTCAGAAATCGAATCAGGGGATTTCAAGTTACGGCCATTTTTGACTATTTTCCAACTCAAAAACCAAATTTCTCTTTTATTCAGGTTTATAAAAGATTAAATTTTCCTTTTGTGAACACAAAAAAAAAAAAGGTATCTAAGTCGGAAAATAGTTTAAAACGGCCATAGATTGGGATCATTCAGCTTGACGTCCGACTTATTTGCTGTGGGCGCAAGACATATGTAGTCTGTTGATTTCCCTGATCTTTGTTCTTTCATTATACAAAAATATCAACTTTATACCTGCTTTCTCATGATAATCACCTGCAGAGGTTGAAAGACATAAGAGAACGTAATACCTGCCTTGTAGTTGTTTACGGTACTAGAGATTCTACTACCAAATTGTAGAATGCAACGTTGCTCTCCTTGACTATAATTTTATTCCTTTCTCCTCATAGTTTGAACAGTCATGGATCAGACCTTTCTAGGCAAATAGAATTGAAAACTGATGAAGATAAAATGTTGAGTTTACAAAGAGGAGTCTGTTGTTTTGTTGAGTGTACAATGGACTATTTTGCCAAAGTTGATGCATACAGTTAGATTTACCACAGCTCCTTTTGCTTAATTAACACATGTAATTTAATTTACAAACTTAACTGGTTCTTGCAGGGTCTTCATTCAGAGAGAAAATTTTGCAATTCTGGGAGATTTTGACCTTCAAATAGCAAAGATCTGATATTAGTCAAAGAGTGCACAAGGTTGTGAACTTTGATTAAATTTTGCAATTTTTATTTTGCAGCCTCCCACAAGAAGACAGTGATTTTGAGCGAGAGCAGACCCCTCCCACCCCACCCCCAAGGCGGCTGAGTCGGAAAGGGGCATCCTTCAAGCTGGGATGTATAGGAAAACAAGGCAGTGATGAGAACCCCTTGATGCGGCGGCCGGGCCAACCTCTCAGAGTACCTGGTCACCATAACAACCAGGTGGGCAATCTCAGTCCATTTGTTGTCGAGTCGTCTCATTTTTGTTGGGAAAATCTCCATAATATTTTTGGAGATTACAAATCTCTTTGAATTTAGCAAGTTGATTTCTCTCTTAATGGTTTATTTCTGCTTCATATAGATTAATTTTTGACAAGAAAATGATAAAGTGTGTATATGGTTATGTCATAAGTTTGTCTACATTTTTTACAAGTTTATTTTAAGAACATAGAACCAAAAGCCTCTACCATTTAAAACTTAATCCTTGCTTAGATTCCTTTTCACAAATGTAGAAAATCTTGAAATAAAGCAATCCAGAGGAGGAAAACAAAAGTGAACAAGTTACCATCAAACATCAGCATATCACTGTCGTCATCCCAAGGACAAAACTTGTATGCGCAGAATCTAAGCTACTTTTTAGGCAAAAATGAGTTTCATTTTAAAAAGTAGCATTATATTACTGAAATAAAATACGTTTCTTCCATAATGGTCATTATGGTTAGCGTAATAACTCAATCCTCAAATAAAAAAAATAAAAAATGACTTATATGTTTGTAAAATGACCATGGTGATTTCATGTTGATGTTTCTACGTCGGCTTTTCAATAGTTTCTGAATTCCATATTTGGTACTTGGTAGTGGGGAGATGTTAACTGTTGTTGTTTGTATGATCCTCTGACAGGGCTTGGCACCACCAACAGTGCCTGACAGGGCCAGCAGCTTCCCCTCAGCCTCACCAATGCCTAAAACCTCCCCTGTGCCGTCCAGGACTCATCTATCCCCAGGTTAGATTTGTCGCTACTGTAACAGTGTCGGGCGTTCAGTGATGTCTAACCTCTATGTTTATTCAGTTTAAAAACTATGAATAAGAATTTAAGAAAAATGTTTTCAAAACATCAAGATGTCTTGTGCCAGGGTAAGTGAGTCGGAAGTCACTCAGGGTGAATTATGACCATTTTGTAGCCTACTATTTTCTGACTCAGACACAATATTTATATCAATTTTTTTTTTTCATGTTAAAAAAAAAAAAAAAGAAATTTGGTTGTTGAGTCAGAAAAAAGCTAGAAATGACCTTAGCTCTAAATCACCTGGTGCGATTTCCAACTCATTTGCCCTAGGTGCAGGACAGATAATTTTTCAACAGCCATCCGTCTGAAAACTCAGTCATGTCAGATTTATTTTGTCAATCAGTAAAAACTCATAAATGAACTTACATTTCTTGATAAGAAGTTACGAAATATGTTTTGAAAACACCAGAATATATTTCAACTATCGCCAGATAGGAAGTTCAGTCACATCAGATCTTTTTTTTCGTAATTGTTGTTGTTGTTGTTGTTTTTGACAGTAAAAGCTTTGACTGAATCTTACATTCCTTAAGAAAGAATTTTACAAACTTGCTTTGAAAGCATCAAAATATTTATCAACAGTCAACAGTTAGGAAGTTCAGTCACATCAGATCTAAGTTTCTTTGTCAGTAAAAACCATGAATGAGAGTTACATTCTTTGACAGAAATTTTAGAAATGTATTTTAAAAACATCAAAATATTTAAGCAGCCAACATCGTTGAGAAAGTTCAGCTATGTAAGATCTGAGGGTTTTTTTATCAGTAAAATTATGAGTAAAACTTATATTCTTCGATAAGAATTTTAAAAACTTGGTTAGAAAACGTCAAAACATTTATCATCAATCATCAGCCATAAAGTTCTGTCATATTAAGGCTGTCTTATAAGTCAACAAAAACTATGAAGAGAACTTTACCTTTATAAGAAAAATGTATCCTTAAAAATGTCGTTAGAAATATTTATTACTTGCTCTCAAAACAGTGAAATGGCTTAAGAGTACTCAGATTTACTGCAGCAGGCTGCTGCAAAAATTACTGCAAAACTTTTTTTTTTTTAATTTTTTTTTTTTTTTATAAAAAGTTCCTTACCGAGGAAAATGTGTGAAGAATACATAAATATAGGAAATAAATGAGATATATGTAAGAACTTTGCAATCCTTGAAGGTACTGTACATGCTTAATACTTTTGTCACAGGAAGAAATATTGAGAAAATCTTGGTGAAAAGAATATTAGTATCATGGTAAGAATTACCGAGGAGCTGCCAATATGTATGTGAAACATAATATTCTCTTTATGCATTATATATACAGAGGTCAACATGAGTACAGTTTATATGCAGTCATAAAAAAATACTGTTTTTTAGAAGCCAGATTGAATCTCAACACATGCAACTGTCCGCCAACCACCATCAGAAAACTAACCAAAGTGATCATTACTTTGTAATTTTAAAAAATTAAAAATAAATAAAAGGTGCATGTTTGAGAATTGTAGTTTTCCTGGTGCAAGAATAATGAACAGAAATTTGATTTTTTTCAAAGCTAGATTCAGAACATTCATTTCATAAGTCATTTTAGGGTCTTTTTCAATGAGAAAAAAATCAAGGGGCTAGAGATTTTAAACATATAATGAAGCGTGGCCTAAAGGTTATCAATTATATTGACTTTCATTTCAACATTTGTAGCTCATGTTAATTTATCCACGTTTGAATTTGGTTCTTAGTAGACACCTTTCTTTACATGCTTATTTGGTTGTCATTTTATGTATGTGGCTCATTTACAACTGCTTAATATTTACATTTAACTGATTTTGTCTATGAAATTCAACTGTGCAGGCAATCGATTCATCAATTTCCTGCGCGGTCTAGGTCGCAGACGAGACAGAGGTATCAAAATCGTAGTAGACTTTCCCTCTATTTGCCTCTTTCCATTCTGTTGCATTTAGGACAGTGTGAAGCACTCGTTCACCCATACATTTACCTCAGCTTTGATCATTACTCTTGTCTTGTTGTGTTCTTATAGGTGTAGCACTCTGTCATCTTTGCCTTCTCTGGTTCAGAATTCACCTGAGTCCCATTTGCTTCTTCAGAGCTTTTGTTTGTTCTCTACATCAAACATTTTGCAAATGTAACTTTTCATCTTGAAATTTTATCTGATAATAAACTAACTTCATTTCTGACTGAAGCTTTCATATATATCAGGGATCATTCAGTGAACATCGTGCAATCTTTTGCATTACTACATCTCACTCCTAAATCTCAGGAGATAATTTTACTGTAACGTTTAACATAAAGTCATCTGTAATATCTCATTAGGTCTCAATTATCAACTGAAAGGTTTGAGATCTGTTGAAATGTGTTTTTTAGAGTGAAGTACACATGGAAATATTTTTCAACAGCCTGAAATAAAATAAGCTTCGAACACTGAAATTACACAAGATGAAATTTTTGTCCATGGAAAGTGTAACCATCTTCAAAATAGAGACAATTTTTTTTAATCCAAGCTGTAGATAGGTAGACAGAAGTTCGAAACAAAATAAGAGAAATGGGACAGGAAATTTCTCAATAACTATCATGACATTTTTCAAAATGTACTCGGGACAGAGTGAGTATCTCTTGGTTAGCGTAAGAAAGAAGCTTGACCTCCCCATATATTGCCATCACTTCATCAAGTGCTTGGATCTTGGTCTTTCTTTTGCACCATTCATATATTCATAGCAAGTGTTGGACCATAAGTTTTAGACTCTCTGATTTCCTTCCTCATTTCTCTTTGCAAATCCTCATAATGCACTGTTAGTGCTGGCTATCTCTGTAATTTGCTTGGCTTCTCTTGACAGTCCTAGCAGTCTGGTTTTTATAGCGTTCTGTATCTGTGTTGCTCTTTGCTTACATCTTCCAGTTTCCCTGCTCAGATATAGATCTTCTTTGGCATCTTCATAGATCATTAGTGTGATGCTCCAACTGTTAACATAGAGAAAGATAGAAAACCCGGGTTCTTGCAAATTCCTTCCACTGTTTAATATATCGAGTTATTTTTTCCCCATAAAATCATTAATTAGATCTATGTAGATCTAGACTCTAGAGTCTAGTTATAGAAGATCTGTTTACTCAAGCCACTCAAGGACATTCTAAACAATGATAGTTCTCTACCAAGAAGATATCTTCAAAACAAAAAATTGAATCATCAGCTATCTCGGGGCTTTTATAAAGATGAAATTTTGAGTTTGTGATTGATATGAATGTTTGAGATGTTTCTGAACATGTCTGGGCATTTCCTTTTTTTTTTTTTTCTTTTCTTCTTCTTTTTTTTTTAATTGTACCTGGAGGGATCACATACCTTATACAAATATGTCAGTTGCACAAAGTTAAATAGAAAAATATATCATTCTGAAAAATGTCCAATGAGTGATTCCATAGTGGCATTTTCTCCTCCGACGTCTTTCTGTATAGCTGGAATGCCTGACTACTTCTTAATCTTAGTGTTCTCTCTGTCCGTGGGAATGTGTAATATGGTGTGGTCTTAGATGAGCATGAATGTAGATCAGATATTCAGCGTATTCTTCTTGCGGCTCTGTAATCTGTCATCCTTTCTGTAGTGTGAATGCTTAGATGAGGAAGATAAAGCCTGTGGTCATTTTCCATACTGATGTAGAGACTCTGGTGATAAGGTGATCTTTAATCTCATGTATGCATGTTGGTCAGTTTTCAGCAGGTTTTTCTTTTTTCTTTTTTTTTTTTAAATTTAGAGAAAAAAAAAAATATAACAACCCACAGAAAACTTTGACTATGGTCATATATGATCAGTTTGACTTTATACCAGGAAATTCCTACATGTGGATCCCCATTTTTTTAATGAAATATGAAAATATTTATTTTAGTCCCTTTCATGTGCCCAGTGAATCAATGTAGCATGAATCAGCTAAGAGATGATGTAGTAATCCAATATTGTAAGACACAGTTTTTGTGTGTGTCTCTTAGAATTAAAACTTTCTGTGGTTGCTAAGAAGAAAAAATAAAGGATGTCACCTTTATTAGCAAAGGAAAGATTTGTGGTCAAGAAAAGTGATATATTTGAAAGTGCTTGTTTATTTTGTATTCAGTCATTAAATAATTAGCAACTTTGGGATTTCACCCTCTATGAAGCTTTATTGATACCTCTGAAGATTTCAGTTGGCATTTGGAGTACAACTGTTTTGGAAAGCAAGAAATCTGTGCTTGTTCCTCTGTGAACTTTGTGGCAGTCTCCCAAACCAACAGTTATCATTTTGGTTCATGATTTAGACCTTGACCCTTGAAGTGAAAGCCTCAAGTGGAAAGTTTTTGAGGTTAAGTAGATGAAATCTAATTCTCCGTAAGATATTCAATTTGTCAGGTCCTTGAAGGCTTTACTTCTAAGCTGATGGCCAGTCTGTGGACAGTTTGTATAATAGGCAGGCTCCTCAACTGTCAGAATGGACAGTTATGGTCATATTGTACATTATATTGCTGTCAGGAGATGACATATCTCCAGAGAAACCAGTGTTATATACATTCTACAATAGTGTTCCTATTATCTGTGCTTATGAATTTTTTTTTTTTTTTGCACTGTTTTGATTCAAAAGTACAGAAATTGTATGTAACTCTATATATTCCACTGTTCATTTTTCTCTCATCTGTTTATATATGTATATCATTCTTCTTTGTTTTTTTCTTTTCTTTCTTCTTTACTTTATGGCAAAATGAACAATCACTGCCTTCTGTATGATTTTATGCTTTTTGATTTTTAGTTGCACTCCTTATTTATACCTTTTTATTTAGAGTTTTGTTTTGTTTCTGTATGGTATCATTATGTTGATTACATGTTCCCTTTTATCTATGTTTCTTTTTAACTTTTCTCTGATTTTTATAAATTACAATCATCAAGAAACTAAATAATTATCTTTTTAAACACAGCAGCAATACAAAATAAAATGGAGATATGGTCAGTCCAAAAGCAAAACAAATTAATACCGCAAAAATGGAAGAAAAGTGGGGCTATGATCAGTTCATGTTAATGTTATATGATTTGTTTATTAGTATCAGAGCAGAGACATGATTGTTTTGGAAAATACTGATCATATATAATTTGTAGCACATTTGATTCGCTTTACTTATGCATTCTTACTGACGTATGATATCATATCACCCATGTAAATGAATCCTTGTCCTCATAAAAAATGATAATCCATTGTATTTCTTGTTTCCAGATCATATAATACATCTATTAATTGTTAACAACTTTAACATTATTTTATGACATGGATTATTTTGTCTTTACCATTGTTTTTGAACAAGGCCAAGTGACAGAGGTTGGCTATGATGTGTGCCATTTCAACGTGACTTTTGTTGTTTCTAAAGAAAATTCTATTGCCAATGAAAAATTTGTGTTATGTAAGAGGGATTGTGTTTTATCAGCACAATTACTTCCCTTCACTATATTTTCAAAAGTTTGTTCACCAAACTTAGTAAAAGGGGGGGAAAAAATCACTATGGATTCTTTGTTTGAAATATGCACCATGGACTATTCTGGATGGTTTATGGTAGACAGGGAATATCTTCTTCTTATCGCAGTATTTTTGTCCAGTTTTTCTAGGAATAATAAGTGAAATGAAAAGCCAAAAAGTGATATTTTCAGTATTTACAAATCTTGTTCAATAATCCTTTTGTTTAGCAAAGGGAGGTCATTGGTCAGTTGTGAAACAAACCTCATTTAATTCGTCGGTGTCAATCAGCCTATCTTACAAAGATTATCAGTGATTTTTTTTCTTCTTGAACAGCATGAGTCAGAAATTCATATAGTACTCCCAAACTTCCTTAGATCTATGATTAGGCCTTCACCTGACCTATATTTCTACAAGCATTGTTTATCTCTCATTGTGATATTTTTGATATTGAACAGTTTCACTTAATGGATTTGTCTACAACTTTTTTTTTTTTTTCTTCTAAAGATGGCTACATGCACAATGTTAAATATAAATTTATAGTATAATGAGCATATTTCAGCTTTGTTTGTTTTGTTTTTTTCTCGGGTTTGTTTGACTATAGAATAGCTAGGACATTCAAGCCACTTGTTTAAAGTGGATATAATTGTTTCACCTTATCTGTTCATTTTGTAAACTGAAAAACAAAAAAAAAACAAAAAAGAAAAAAAAACTTTGTTAACGAGTAAATGAGAACAGCAAATAAATTCCTTTATTTTTGTGTCTTACAACTAATGATCATTATTTTTTCTTTCTTTTTTCATTATGTCAGATAAAGCTTTATCTAAGGAGGCTTAACATATCACAGATGGACACTGAAGATGCTCATAGAAAAAAAAAAAGCAAAACAGCCAGGCACAAATACATTTAATATATTAAAAATTGCGTATACTCGATAGTTAACTCAGTATTTGGTGTCGTGGGCTAGCGGTTAGGCCGTCGACTCGGGATCTGAAGTTCCGGGTTCGAATCCTGACAGGTACTGG